>PVKH010023411.1:0-13859 GCA_004027955.1 Chaetophractus vellerosus
AAGGAGAACACTGTGACCACAAGATATGCAAGCATCTCAAAATTAAACAGAAATAAAGCTTTTATTTTCTTTTATAGGGAGAAGTACGCAGGGTTTGCAGAAACTGTGGGGGAGGGAGCAAGAAATTGGGGTAAGCAGATAGTATGATCAGGGTGGATTAACAGGAAATGCTTTCTCTGTGGTCAGCCCATTTTTGGAATGAGCAATTAAGAGGGGAATGTTCTGTACTTAAATACTTGCTTAAGTTTTGGGGGAAGCCAAAGTTCAGGTACCTTTGGGGAGGAGAGAAGCCTGACCAAAATTAGGTCAAGCAAAGTAAGTGGGTAATAATGAGCAAATGAAATGAGATATTTTGCTGCATAATCAGTTGGCAATAATTACCTGATAACAATAGAAATTTTGAGAATATAAAGTTATTGTTTCAATTTGGGAAAATAAAAAAATTAAAATATAGGAGTAGGAGGTTATCTTTTTTGTTATCTTAGTTTTGGTAATGGCAAGTACAGAATCAAAATTCCTCTTTCTTCTGATAGCATGAAAGACTGAATTAAAATCTTTATCAATACGTGGTTTAACTGTAGGACATACCCTGCTTAAAAATGAGTTCTATAGGTCATTGGAAAACCAAGTTTTTATTAAATCCCTAAAAATATGATTCACTTTTAGAGCAACATAAAAGTGTTCTATTAAGTGTGTCCTTCTCAAAACATGTTTTTTTTTCTCAACTTTTAGGCATAAATAAAATAGCTTCCTGTTTAAAATGAAATTATCACAACAGTTTCCTAATTTGGGGGAAAAGATTGACTTTTTTTTTTCTGTATAAATGTTATCCTTCTACACTTCTTTTCTGCATCTCATGGAATGTTAAAGAGAAAGCAATTATTGTCTCCTAAATAGAACTCCCTCTGACTACTGTGTTTTTGTAACTATAGATTTCTACATGAAACGTTACAGATGCCAAAGGATATCACTTATTTTAAAATTTCAAGAACAACATTGAAAGGAGAAAATAAATACATATGGTCAACTGCAGTAGAGGAAGAATAGCAGTAAAAAAAAAAATAACCAGAATGTAGAATTTTAGAGATGGAAAATACTTAGTTCTTAGACTGAAGAAATGGGTGTCTAAAACAATATGAAAGCATATCCAATACATCAAAACAAGTGCTCTATTTCAAATGAGGGTAATCATTTCAGTACTAATAACACCATTCAAAATATATTTGGTATAACTTCCTGAGATTGTCACTTAAAATTAGCTTATATTTTCCACTGGCATATAAACAGATTGCTACTAAGTGATTAGCCACCCTTGAAGAGCTAGATAGTCTACAAAATTATTGAGATGAGATGCTATAATGTGGCAACTCTTGAGCTGTATGCAATAGGATCTTATTTAATTTGTCATATGGGAATTTTTATGGATTCTCTGGCTCTATCAGATACAAGACCAATTTTTATTTAAGGCAATCTAAAGGTTACTATTTTCTTCTAAAAGAGGTAAGGAAAATGATATCCTCTGATTACAAAATCACCAGCAAAACATCAAGACAAAGGAAAACTCAGAGACAGACCACACAAGACTCTAAGTAATAAGAAAAGAAGTCAAATAAAATTGTAGAAAACAATTTGCTTTCAATTTGAGAAAGCCAAATATTCCCTCAAGAGTGACTGATGAAGACTATTACTTAAGATGTAATTTTAAGCAATTACAGATTGATGCTGCAAAAATGTTCTATTAGTGGTAAATAGTTTGTCCCTTAAATTTTTAGACAAATCTCTGAGGAATTTATTCAGACACAAAAGAGTATAGTAACAAATAGAGTAAAAATTAGGAATGGGAATATAACATTATATAAAAAAAAAACATTAAATCACTATAAATTTAAAATTTGAGTATTACTCTATTTGTAAATTTATATTGGATGTAAAGTTTTGATGCCAAGATGTTTAATGGGGTGCTATTAAATAATACTGAAGCAGTTAAATAATGTAATAGCATTGGGGATTTTTAAAAATAAACAATCTATGGCACAGTTCAAAATGTTTACATATATGAAATTTTGAATTCAGAACAAGTATTAAGCAACAGGTGAAAAATGCAACATAAAATGGATTATTTTCTCAGCTATATATAAGCATTTTATGCATGGAATTTATATAGAAAATAAATATATCCTTAAGTTAATAGCAGCAGTCATTATGATTATTTTCTTTTTTTTTTTTCTTTGTTACATATCCCCCCCTTTCTGCTTGCTCTTGCTGTGTTCATTTCTCTGCGTTCTTCTGTGTCTACTCTGTCTCCTCCCGTTTGGCAACGCCAAGTCAGGTCACCGCGCAGGCGGCTCTGCTCCATTTGCGGGCGGGTCTGCTTCCGTTCATGGGTAGATCTGCTCCGTTCGTGGGCAACTTACCCTGCCCATGGTGGCTTTGCCCTGCCCGTGGCAGCTTTTTTTGCCCTGCCCACGGCGTCTCTGTCCCGCCCATGGCGGCTTGCCCTTCTCAAGGTGGTCTGCCCACCCAGAGAGGCCCCCAGGAACTAAATGCGGGGCCTCCCATGTGGTGAACCGGCACTCTATCCACTGGGTTACATCCGGCCCCATGATTATTTTCTTTCTTCTAAAATATTTCTATATTTAACCTTTTAATCTGCTTTTCTTTTTTTTTTTTGGTTAAATCATTTCTTAATCCAGTAATTAAGATCATGGTCCTTAGAGGAAGACATCCTTCTGTTCTGATCTCAGCTTTGCTGTTGGAACAGACATTACCAATGGTCATCAATATCTAGCTGTACTTTCTTCCAAGCATGCAAAAAACTACAGTTTCTAGTTCTCTCAGTCAGAGTTATTTGACTAAATTTGACAAATGGGCTGTGTGTGAAATGACATATGTCACTTATGGGGCAAAAGAAAGACTTTAGATATGCATTCTCCATCTCTCCATGCTCTTTTGTTCCCAAGACGAGTAAATCCTGAAGATATGTGGTAAGAATGTGCATTCTTTGGGCAGCCTAGGTCTCTGACTGTGTGGAGCAGAACTTCCTAGTAGCATGCATTGAATGTGTCATATTATTGAGAAGCAACCCCTTTGTTGTTTTAGGACACTGATATATTTTGGGGCTGTTTCCTACTTTAGAAGACCCTTAAAATAGACTTCCCATTATGGAAATTGATAATAGAGATATGCTCCTTCTGTAATTAAACTTATAATAGGTAGCAATGAATAAGCATACTGGCCAAGTAAATAGCTTATTTTCACTAAGCTTGAAGTTTCTCATACATTAAATGACACTGAAATTATTACTTATCTCATAATATTGTGTGTCAAATTAAATAATTCATGTAAAAATGCTTAGCAGAATGCTTGGTACATTATACGCATTTCATTAATTTTTACTATTATGTACATGTAATGGGGGCTACAGCCTGATATATTTCAGTTTTTGTTAGAGTTTAATTATCTAGAAAATTGAATGATGGAATTTAAGTAATTGATTAAGATGAGGATCTTATATATGAGACAAAAAAACAAAAAGTGAGCATATATTCCTATATGGAGCACCCAGGGAAACATATGTTTGGAATCTTGTTCATCATGAGTTAATTACCTGAATTTGCTTGTTATATGGAAAGTGGAGAGGACAAGCAAATGACATGGCATAATAAACAAAAGTGATAGATTGTATCAAAAGTGGCCAAACAGGAAAAATTTACCTTGGGTTAAATTGGTAGGAGCCACAGGAATCAATTGAGCCATAGTCTTTCTAGGGGTCCATGAGTTAAAGCTAAGTAAACAAAATATAAGTACAATTTCCAAATGACAAGAATAGCATAACAAATTGTAAGACAGATCTAAGATTCAGGAAACACCCAGAATCTAGAGCTGAATAAGACAATATCCAGAGCAAATCCAGGAAGGTCTGTGGTGACTTCTATATGTAGCACTGTAGCACATTTGACTCACCTTCACAGCTTAATGCATATGGATGGAAGGCCATCACATTATGACTCCAGTGAGTGGGTATTCATGTTGTTACATTTTATGTGAAGTTCCTTCTACCCTACTAATGAAATTGTACAGGGTCAAAACTTAATAGATATATATGGCAATCCTGAGTATATTTAAAACTATCCTAAACACATAGATATGGATAGAAATAGCATGTGATTTTATTTAACAAAACAATTTAAATGTAGACACACATTGATATGAAATATAACAAGTCAATGGAAACTTCTCAAGAACACTAAATTTTATGTTATTTTATGTTAGTCTACTAGCAAAGAAAACTGGGATGAAAAAGAGTTTTATAGTCCTCACCTTTGAAAGTAGAGTTGTTTACAGTGAGATGAAATTTGTGACTTTACAGCAAAGAATAAGAAAACAAAACAAAACAAAACCAAAACTAAGCATCACAGAAGAATAAGAAAGAGTTCAACATCCTTCAAATTAAAGTAGGTAAATAAAAAATAATTAAAGAGGAGAAGATTTAGCTTAGTGGTTGAATGCTTACTTCTCATGTACAAGGTCCTGGGTTCAATCCCTGAAACCTCCTAAAAAATAATAAAATAAGGCAGTGAAAAGAGATTGGGTTAATGATAATTTCTTAAAGAGACCAAATATTTGAGGCTACAAAAATCTGGAGAAAGACAAGACAGGACAAGGCCTGTTAACAAATTGAAACTTATCAAACAGAAAAAAAATAAGTGTAAGGTGGGGCCATGTAGGACAGCCTAAGGGACATGAGGGAAAGAAAAATAGGAAGTACTCTATTTAAGTAATTAAGAATTTCAACAGAACTAGGTGCAGAATGAAGCTGAAGCCAACACAAACTGGACTGTGATATAATATATGCCCTAAATCTGACATAGTCTCTTAATATCCATTGCAATTTCATTCGTACAAGCCACAAGTATCCTTACTGAGTTAATGAAATAGTCTTTCACTTGGACTCTCTCATTTTATCCTGATGTCCTCCAAACCTATTTTCCAAATATCAATTTTATATTCCTATTTAAATGTAAACTTTAACTTCAGTTCAAGATAGACAGGGCACAATCATGCTTATATTTCCTTCCTTCTGTAACTATTAAAATAATGGCACATATACTTTCTAATTCCACCTTTAAAGGGAGAAGGAAAGCTTTAACCACTTATATGATATTTCAAATAAAATAAAATTGGAAACAAAGTAAGTTCAGAGGGTGATGATGGATGAATCAAGTAGAGGACCCAACAGTCTAAATCTTCATGTGAGAACTGCAGCTTATGAAGAAACCATGAAGAAACTCAAAATCTGTGTTTACAAGAGTAAACACTTATGTATATGAAGCAATGGGTATGGTTAATTTTATGTGTCAACTTGAGGAAGTTCTAAATTCTCTCACTTGCATTTTCTTTTTTTAAAAATAGTACATTAGTGTAGCATTAATATGAAAGGGATTCTTTTATATTCAAGAAGAATCTTATGCTTAAGTCTTACTGCATCCTTATAGTCCAATTGAGGCCTGTTTGAGGTAAAGAAATTTCTCTCTATAGGGGAAAATATTTGCCTCAGAAGATACTCATAATTAATAAGTCTTAGAAATATGCTATTTACTGTGCACAGAGAAAAATCAACACAAAGCATAAGTTAGAAAAGTGAAAAAGTACACTGCAAAATGATAGTATCTTACTTAAGTGTGTATGTACATAATCCCTAGTTTTAGATTGTGAATCCTAGATAAGAGAGTGTGTGTTTGTATTTTTTGTATTTATTTATGTCTTCATTTAGTCACTCATTTAAAAGTTGCACTCATGGTTTTTTCATAAGTCATTTAAAGGACGCAGTTGTTGAATGGCAATAGTGTGTCAAATATTGCACAATACTGTGGTTAAGAATATGAGCTTTGAATCCAGATACTGGAATTGAATCCAGGTTTTATGAGAGCACCTACCTCATGTGGCTGTTATGAGGGAATTATTGTCTGTGAAGTACTTGAACAAAAACCTGCAAAATAGTAAGTACTATATAAATTGCGCTGTTCTCATTATTATAACTGTGATTATTATAGAGATGAAAGACTTAGGCTCTATCCCCAAGTTGTCCGTTGGATAGTGGAGAATATAGTCAAAAATCTATTAGCATGGATTAGAGAACTGCTGGAGCTATAGATATATCTATATAGCATTTAGCATTGAACGTGGTTTTAGTTGTTCAATAAAAGATATACTGCTAACAATGTAACTGGCTTAGATTCATGAGTGCATTTTGATAGCCTATTATTTCCTACATTATTCAAGTAATTTTATTAACTAAAAGAATAGGTAAAACATTTTTTATTAGAGCCTTAGGACTCAGTTTCATTGACACTTCGACTTTTTTAACTTCCCACTAATAAAAAGAGACTCTTTTAGTTCATTATTTTTATAACCATAGTTTGATGGAAGAGTCTAAATTAGCGGAGATTGTGAATCATTCAATCCCAAATGTAATGTAAAACAAATGAGTACAATAGCTGTAAGAAGGCATTCAATCTGTCAAAAGAATTATACATTAGTTTAAACTTGTAATGATTTTTTTAAATCACCTGGCAGTTAAGTTTCCTTGAATGAATGAAAGCCAGAAATCATCTAGACTGAAATACAAGATGACGACTTATTAGTCCGTTGGCTTTGATATTAAAATTTCACTTTTATATCACAATTGCATGGGCTTCAAAAAAGATAATTCCCTTCTTGAGCTCACCTTATGACTGTGCCTGTAAATGACCACAAAATTTTAAAATAAAACAATTTGGTAAGCAAATTAATTACATTGTGATTGACTCAATTCACATACAAAAATAACAATTTCCGTATGGCTTGTAAAAATAAAAAGGTGTCTTATATATCTCTATAGCTATGTTGTTTCTTCCAGAACACTATTTTGAAATTCATATTAATGTGTCCTATTAACATTTATTTCAAATAGCTATATTCCATCTCTATTTTCAGATGGTAAGCAAGAACTACTTAATCCATTATTGTTATGTGTCACATGTCAAATAAATCCCATAGATTAGTTTGGTTTACCTCTCTGCAGTATCTTATATACTCTATTGATCCTGCCTTAGAATTTCCAGCCATCTCTTCTAGATTGACATACACATACCACAGGGAAAAACAAGCCCCGATTCAATTTTTGTCCTCTTCTGGTTCAGTAATTCCTCACTACCTTACTAGCATATTAATGATTTTAAGAAGGGTTTGTTTTGCTTTTCCTTGAACATTTTTATTTATCTTCTGAAGGAGGAATCTTCCAAAATATCAAGCTGCTATTTATAAAAGTATACCTTTTTCTATATATGTTTTAGTCTAACATAGTTTAAAATCCATTTATATATTGAAAATTTTAACAGCCCTCAAAATTATGTTTAGAATATTTAATTTAGCACAAGAAAAGTCTAACACAATAATGTGTGCTGAAAAAAATCTACAAACAGCATCATGCCTAACTTGATAAAAATATTAAAAAGCAAAGAGAGAAAACAGGAAAATAACTGCAAATGCACATGTACACACACACAAATACAAGAATGCAAATACACACGAGTTAAATCTGGACAGATATAAAACAAAATGGATTGTGGTTATTTCTGAGTAGTATGACATGTGGTCATATTTATTTGTGTCTATTATATAATTTTGTACAGGGCCTTAGATGTAAGTAAAATACTTTTGAAATCATTAAATTAAATTGAATCAAACCCAGTCACAAATATTTGACTTTAACTTGCTTCTTTCTTTCTTTTTTTTTTTTTTTCTTCTTTCTAATATAACTTTAGGACACTTAATTTTATTGCCAAGCAATAGGGTCTGCATTTAAACAACTAACATGCTCTCAGGTCTTCAGATTAGATCCAAGACTGGAAGTAATTTTAAGTCATAGATAGGATATTCAGAAACATGACTATGGGAAATATTGCATGTATGATGAAGTTGTGCGGCCAATATTACTAATAATCTTACTATAATAAAATATTGTCCCTTGCTTAAGGTTTTTCAAAGTAAAGAGTATTATTCTAAGAAACTTTATCCATTTTAAGTTGAATTAAATATTGGACAGAAAGCCTCAAGTAGAAACAAGGATAAAACTAGGGGGATCTGTCTTATATGATCTGGTAGTGATATATATATACTTTTTGCTTTGCTTTCACTAACAGGACATTCATTCTATTATTCATTCATCCATTTTTTGTTTATTTGAGCTATATGAGTGTGAAGATGTGATCTTAATGTCTACGTCTGGTGATTACATCATTGTTTCCCCATTACCCATTCACTCACCCTTTCAACAATTGTTTTTCTCCATCTTTTCTCTAGTTATTTAGTGTCTCCATTTTATTCACAGAAGAGTCAGATCTTAATGCCCCCTTGTAGGCTCACCTGACAGCATCAACCTTCAGCGATCATTATCTCCACTAAAGATCTTTGTAATTTATTGTTGTTGTTAGTATTCCTCACTCTGTGGGTAAAGACCTAAGAATAATTTCTTTAAAACAATTGGTGTCAATTTGCATACTTTTGTTTTTAAACTAAAACTTTAGATTTCTAGATAGATAGATAGATAAAAGTTAAACTTATATTCTTCTCTCTCCACAATAATGAAGAAAAGTTAATGGTCTTGTATTGTAAATTGTATAGACTTAAACATAGCTTTGGTTTCAGGGATAACCTTTGTCCCACTCAGTGCCCTTTCTTCATCTATCCAGGCCATCCACAATTTCCCTGTTCTTTCTTTCTCAATAAAATTGGACATGCACAATAATTTGCTTCCTTATATAGCCTGTAATTATTTTTATAGAATACCTACACCTTTAACAAACTATTAGCATATCCGAATACCCTCTCCTCTCATGATGGACAATTCTTAATTAACTCTACATGTAGCAACTCAAAGGTAAATAGCTCTTCTCAAGGAATGATAATTCCTGTCTTTTACCTGCCCCTAAATGTTCACCTTCAAAATTTGTAATCGTTTATGTTTTAACAAAACAAAGAATGGTAGCAATTCTACTCTTGAATAGGATGCCTAAAATTTCACTTAAAAAGTTTCATTCTTAGGAAAACATCTTCAAGCCCTAGTGCTAGGCAGTAAAGTTTCTTAAACCTCACATAGAAAGCATGAACAACAAAAGAGAAAATAGGTAAATAGGACCTGGTCAAAATTAAACACTTTTGCACCTAAAAAGACTTTGTCAAATGGATGAAAAGTCAGCCAACTCAATGGGAGAAAATATTTGGCAATCACATATCCAATAAGGGTTTAATACCCATAACATACAAAAGATGCTACAACTTGACAAGAAAAAGACAAACTATTTGATTTAAAAAATAGGCAAAAAACTTGAAAAGACAATTATCCAAAGAAGAAATACAAATGGCAAAGAAACATGTGAAAAAATGTTCAACATCTCTAGTGATTAGGGAAATGCAAATCAAAACTACAATGAGATATCATTTCACACTTATTAGAATAGCTGCTATTAAAAAGTTGGTCAGGATAGGCTAAATATTCACTATATTAGAAACCATGCATGTGTCCCCAGACCTAGTTTTTCTCCCTAGATCTGGTTTTTAGAATGCTGGTGATAAACTAAGCCTGATTTATTATATGATCATCCTGTATGGGAAATGACTGTAACTCCAGGTATCTTTGGTCAACCTTAAGACATATAGCAGGGGGACAGATGTGGCTCAAATGGTTGGGCATCCATCTCCCAAATGGAGGG
This sequence comes from Chaetophractus vellerosus, assembly GCA_004027955.1. Taxonomy (NCBI): domain Eukaryota; kingdom Metazoa; phylum Chordata; class Mammalia; order Cingulata; family Chlamyphoridae; genus Chaetophractus; species Chaetophractus vellerosus. Next base: position 9,753 of record PVKH010023411.1, read on the forward strand.
ACCTAGGTTCGATCCCCAGAACCTCCCAGTAAAAATAAAGAAAAAATTAAATATAGAAGGCTTGGGCCATCAGGTCACATGCACAGGTGTGCTGTCAGGCACCGCAAGCAGGTGAGCCTCCCAGGGCCTGCGGGTGGGTGTGCCATCAGGCCCTGCAAGCCACACAGCAAGGTGATGACATAACAGGAGAGTGACACAAGGGAGAGCCAAGACGAGACATGCTGAAAAACCAGGACCTACCGTGGTACAGGCAGTAGGACTCCCTCTCCCTCATCGGAGGTTCCGAGGATCAAATCCCAGTGAAGACAAAGGAGAAAGATGAGAAGAGAGGGCAGGAAACAGACATAGAGAGTTGCCCAGCAAATGGACACAAAAACAGCAATAATGGAGGGGGTGGTAAAAACGGATAAAACTAACTAAATAAATAAGTAAATCCTTAAAAAAAAAAGTATAGGGGAGTAAGGTATGGACTACAGTATTACTACTATAGTTATTAGTAATACTTTGACGATGTTCTTTCATAATTTGTTAATAAACGTTTCACAACAATGCAAAGTATTTGAGGTAGGGTGATGTGTGGGAGCCCTGTATGATGTTATGCATGTTTGTTTTGTAAGTTCACAATGTTTAGTGAATACTTATTGTTTATGTATGTTCGTGTATGAAGGATGTACTTCAATAAAGTGTTTTTTTTAAAAAAGTTGGGAAACTGTAAATGTTGGAAAGGATGTGGAGAGATAGGAACACTTACTAACTGTTGCTAGAAATGTAGAATAGTACAGCCACTGTGGAGGAATGTTTGGCAGTTCCTAAGGAAGCTGAATATAGACTTGCCATGTGACCCAGCAACACCATTACTAAATATATACCCGGAGACGCAGACATCTGCACACCAATGTTCATAGCGGCATTATTGATGATTGCCAAAAGCTTGAAACAACCCAGGTGTCCATCAATTGAATGGAATATTATGCAGCAGTAAGAAGAAATGAAGTCGTCAAGCGTATGACAACATGGATGAACCTGGAGGACATTATGGTGAGTGAAACAAGCCAACACAAAAGGACAAATACTGTATGATTGTTCTACTATGAACTAAATATATTGTGTAAACTCGTGGAGTTAATAATTAGAATATAGGTCACCAGAAAATAGAATGAGGGTAAAGAATGGAAAGCTGAGGGTTAATCTGTGCAGAATTGGTAAAAAGTTTGTTTGTAAATCTTTGGAAAAGAATGGAAATGGTAAAAGTACACCTCATGGTGTTTGTAACTAGCAGAACTATTACATGGGTATGACAGTGGTTGCAAGGGGAAATTTAAGGTCATGTGTATTACTAGAAGGAAAGCTAAAAATTATAATATGGGACTGTACAAGATAGTTAAACCTCATGTAAAATATGAATATGTGTGATAGAGAGATTGAGAGGTGATGAGATTTGGTTTTTGTTTATTATTATTATTGGAATAATGAAAATGCTCTAAGAATGATTGAAGGGGTGAATACACAAATATGTGATTACAGAAAATACCATTGATTGTAACTTTGGATGGATTTATTCTTTATTAATATGTATCAATAAAATTGATTTGTTTAAAAATTTTTCTTTCAAAAAAACATTAAGAGGATAAAGAATTTTGCTTGCTTTATTTATTTATCTCCAGGGTTTGGCACATACAAGCATACCAAGGTCAATGATTATACTTTTTTTCTTTTAATTTAGAAATCTATTCTCATAGAACTATTCAGCAATAGGAAGTGTCTAATTTGTTCTGGGTGTCCGTAGTCAATTTCATTCATTTATTCATTCATTCAGTCAAGGACAATTTTTGAGCAATGTAATACACCAACTATGTATCAAGGAAAATACTAGGCAGTGAGAATACAGGGAAGAGAGGTGCTGGAGACTAGTTACTACAGTCACAGAACTACTAGTTTAGCAGATCTGACATCACCAACGACCCTTGATAATAATAAGTGGTTTCTGTCTGAGGCTCATCTATGATCCAAGCAACTTAATATTTATTCTGCAAAGTTTGAGAAACTCCCTCTAATCTGAAAGGAGATAACTGGAGAGGAAAGGATTAACTGGTAATAATCCTAGAGAGACACATTTTAACACATCTAGGCCTAACCAGCTTAGTTTGCTCCAAACTAAACCTTCCCTTAATTCAAACACTTTAGGTAGAAATTTAAGACTATAATATGACCAAAAATTACCTTTCCAGATTCTTTTCTCATTCTGCTCCAATCAATATTTTTCCAGGTTATTCAATACTTGGCAACTGAGAATTAGAAAAGGTAGGAGGAATCCTGGAGCCAGTAACACACTTCTTTCTAGGACAGTCACTTGCACCAAGGGAAATCACACAATCCAGGGGCTGGATTTTGTGAAGACAACAGGCTGTTTACGTGTATAATGCCCAAAGTCACAACACTTTAAGCATGTTAGGTCCATTATTTAAAAAAAACAAAAAACAACAACAAAAACACACAGAAACACTTCAAGGAATCTCATATGAGGTATGTTGAGAGAAAAAAGATAGACACAAAGAGAATATACTGTAGTTATGTTTTAGTTCTGTAAAGTTCAAGAGCAGAAAAAATTATCACATGGTAAAAAAGCCTAGATAGAAGTTAACACAGCGGATATGAGAGGTAGTGTAGGCATGTACAGATTGGAAGAAGAATAAGGGAAACTTCTGATGTTTGAAAAGATTCTTTATCTGGTAAAAAGATAGTGCTTATATAGGCTTTAATAGAAATAGAAATTCTTATTTGTATTTTAAAAGTACCTATTCTGAAGTAAAATGAATGTTTTACATGAGTTTTAGAGCAAAACAAAACAGGTCAAAGAATTTCTGTGCTATAAGCTGTCTCAACTTTCCATGTCTCCATGCCACGACTAGAGTTCGGAAGTATAGTGAGTAGAAAATAGCAGCTTGGAATTCCATGAAGTAGTCAATTCAGATTTCAGGCAAATTCAGAGATTTGTCCAAATTCAGTAAAATGTGGACATGGGTGGGGAGTGGGCTTTGCATTTCAAATCCTAAGAAGGCATTTCAAAAACTAGAGAAAAATAACTAAGTATATTAGGTAGTGTCAATCTAAACAGATGGACCAGATCTGATTCCAGATTGAATTGATTTCAATGAAATTCAAGAATTTTGGTATTCATGACTGAATATGAAAACATGGCTATTGTAATTTCATCAATGTTATTTAATATTCAATAACAGGTGTCATCCCTGCTATTGCTAACCAGTTATCAGGTGTGGGGGAAGGGGTAAGAACCTGAATGAAGTAGCTAGAAGAAATGATGAATTTTATCTAAAATGAAAAAGGTAAGAAGGGCTGAGAAACAATGAATCCACTTTTCCCACCCATGTTACCAAAATCTTGTTCCATTATCCTCAGTACTAGTGTTTTTTTTCCCTGCCTCTAAGGGATCAACCACTTTTTTTTTTTTTCCTATAAGGAACTCTGCTTCATTATTAAAAGGTGCATTAACCTTTAATACATTTAATGATATCAAAGGCTGATAGTGAAGGTTTTCATTGTATCCTAAATATCTCATTTAGAACAAGTATGGAATCAAAGATCTGAACACAAGGTGAAAAACAAGAAATATTAAAAACAGAGAAGAATCTATTTGTAAAATTATTAGGTGTTTGTAGGGTCTTGCAGGTTAGAATCTGACCTGCAATTGGTTCAGAGGCCAGACACTGTTTTTTAGGTAAACACATGATCTGGAGGAAAACCCAACACTTTAATGTATCGGTGTTAAAAAGAAAGAGAGGAAAGTAAAGGGAAGAGAGTAAAAAGAAGTCTATTTGCAGTCTTTTATATTTTAAGGAAATTACCTAGATTTGGGTCTCTAAAAATTGACCACACTACATTAAAAAGTCTAAAAATATATTATGCAAGATGTATAGTTTTTATAAGTAATTTCTTTAGCTTCTATCTTCCATGACATTCTTTTTGGAAAAATAGAGTTCTGTTTACGATTCTACAGAATAAGTTGAATACCTAAAGAGAGTGATAACTTTTGCTAACCTCAAACCCAAGAATGTTCTGTGAATGCTATTACTTAGGCTACTTAGCCTC
>PVKH010023412.1:0-13861 GCA_004027955.1 Chaetophractus vellerosus
TGAACCAACTCTATTTAAGGGTATGTGAAAAACTCATTACCTATTGGAAAGCATCACCCTGTTTTCTTTAGTCTTTCCTCCCCTGAGACTAGTCTCATAACTCTTCAGAATTAAATGGTCTGTTGAGCAAAGAATGAACAGGGTTGAATAAAATAGACTGGCATATTTTGGTGACAATGATTATACCTTTTAAAGTTTTCATAAATAGCTCTTTACCATTATCATTTTCTCCTCCATAGATAGCACCAGTTCCAGAAGTTTTGTGATATAATTGAAATTGATTTTCTTTCTAAGCAACATATTTGACATTTCTTCAGTGAGGCTCCAGCCCTCCTCCCCATGCCCGCCCCCAACTCTGTGGTGAAGACAGCATGACTTCTCCCATCTCATCCTTAATGTCCTTCCTCTTCACAAGACCTGAAGACCCTAAAGAACATCAAGAGTATTTATGAAGGATGGGATGTGCTATTCCAAGAGGCAAAAGTGCTTATGCTTCCCACAGTTATGATATAACATGGCATGGTTCAACCAATGGTCAATTTTTTAAAAATCTTCTCTGGATTTAGCTTTTGAAGGTTTGTCTGAGTCCTGAGAGGGTTTTTTGTTGTTGTTCATTACCTGTAGCTATCTGTAACAGCTTTAAACAAGACAAACTTTTATTAGAGGTTAAAATTAAGATATATTTTCTTACGGCACTATCATAAGCTCGTACTTTCCTGACTTTTCAAATTCCTTTAGCTTCAGAAAATGAGCAAGAAAATATTTCTGTGACATGACGGAATCACCATCTCTTTTCAAGTGGGAGGACTCCGTGCCTACACAGCAGATTTTCTCTGTGTTGTGGTATTTGTGCAGCTAAAAGCTGCACTTCTAAAGGGTTTCTTGTGTAAGCGCTTTCATGCTTCTCGCCTTGGAGACTTCACCCAGACTCCTAGCCAAGTCAAGGTCAGGAAGTACCCCGCCCTGATGCTTCTTTTCTGTATATGTTTCTCTGTGGTTCTCCACAGCCCCATGGAACTTATTCCTTTCGATCTCCCTCAAAATCGTTTATGTTTCATTATTTGCACATGGAAAAAAAAACCACACAAATTTACAAACAGGGAAGGATCTTTTTATAAGCCTTTGGTCACCTGATTGATTCTCAAATGTGTCCTCTAGGCTCCAACTGAATGAGTCTGATAAGAGTCTAAGAAGCTGCCTGTTTCCTCTATTCTTTTCTTCTTTCCTTTCTTTTCCCTTTCTCTCTTTCTTTCCTTTTTTCCTTTCCTCCTTTCTTAGTCTGTCATTTTTAAGGCCATTTTTTCCAGATTACTCACTTACACTCATGATAGAATCTTTTTGTCTTGCTGACTCTCAAATTTGTTCCAAATTACTGTTAATGCACTTAGATTCTGACATAGGGTGGTAGCTTCTTTAGTTTATCTTTTCCTCCCCTTTACAACTCCCTTCCTTCACTAATAGCAGAGAGTGACAACCAGTGATGACAAGAATCGTGTACATGCCACTAGGAACTCAGCAACATGAGGTGCTTCAGAAGAACTGACGTACACTCAAGATCAAATCCCTGGATGCCCACCCCCCATGCACACTGCTTTTATCCCCACTTTACTAGCACAACTGAAGTAACCTCTTTCTACTTCCTGACCTGGAGGTTCTAGCTGAAAACCTTGACACGCCCAATGGTACATGCAGCACTGTCCGGTGCTTTTATGCTGCCCTCACACGCAGTCTATTTTGAAGTGAACACCATGTTATTCAGGCAAAAAACCTCTTTGGGGATATAAAATGTGTAGGTGCTAAATAATAAGCTGAAAGTAAAAACAAGCATTTCAGTGCATTTCCACTTTATGATCCTGTTTCTCTCCTTTCCCATCCTTCCTCTGACCTTCTTTTCCTCATCGTGTTTCCCTTTGTCTCTTCCTTTCTGCGTTATTGGACTTGGGCATGCGTGTGGCTGAGTTCAGAGTGGAGCTTAGTGAGTGATTGATCATATCAGACCTTCAGGGTCTGCTGGCTCAACTCAAAGCCAGATCTAAGACTCCAGTTGTCTCCACGGAGCAGCTTTATACTAACCAAAGCAGCTAGTGGCCTTCATTGAGCACAAGTGTGAATTACAGTGGTAGGTCTATATCTTCAGAAGTTCATGCATTCACTCAGCAAATATTTGTTTTGCACCTACTGTGGGCTTTGCTGTCCCAGCTCAGAGAATACCACAGAGAACAAAACAGACGAGTGTCCCTTCACATACATCATTCGCGTGTTAGTATATATTTTCATAATCTCTTAGAAATAGCAGTTTCAGCAAGAGACTCGAGGATCTTTTGGAAATAAAACACCAAAAGGCTTAATGGCTGTAAACATCTTTTTCTGCTTTGTTTTGTTTTGTTTTAAAGAAACAGATGCTGCAAAACCATAGTGAAATATTTTTGTCCCTTTTGTGTGTGATAGGAACTGCCTTTTGCAGGACAAGTTTTACTTTCTCTTTTTCTATTCCTTTGCCCTCTCAAAAAAAAAAAAGCAAGAAAAAAAGGAACATGTTTGGGTTTTCACCACCTGGTTATGGTTAGTTCTTTATTTTAAAATCGCTTTCAAAACAGATCAGACATTACACTGTTAAAAACAATTTTCACTGTAGGTATTGAATATCATACTGCGCTTGTAGTAATAACTGATAGATATCTAGAATAATCTTCAGTATGGACTGAGACTATAAAGAACTGTCAATCACTGACTTTAACTTTAAACACAGATGATTTGAATTCATGTTAGCAGCGTGAGGAAGCCACGAAGATGGAATAGTGCTGGTTGGAGAAAAGATGATAGGATTACCTCTGCAGTTTGCCTTTCTTGCTGGTCAGTTGAGACACTAAATCAAGACAAAGTTTATGAAAAGCCTGTGGCTGGGGTCTCCCACTCTTCGTTCCTGCTGAGATTTTCCTATTATAAATCTGCTGTCAGAAATAAGTGCTTTACTTGTGACTTAATTCTATGCAGGCACAAACACCTTGGTTCAACACTTTGGCCAGACGGCCTTGACTGTCTTGAGATTAACAGCGATCTCATTAACTTGGGCTGTTACAAAGAAAAGGAGTTCACATGCTCTGTGGTCGTCATTCACTGCTCTGGCGACAGCCCTGTGGATGCTGAAAGAAGCCATGAACTCCGAGGTGGCTGTCAGCCCAAGCGCAGGGGCCTGGGAGAGCACAGTAGGCTAGGAGGAGGGAGTGGTAGGATTTGTGGATTCCAAAGCTTTATGCTTCTAAAATATTCCACTTTTTAATACTCCTGTGCCACCTCTTTATGAAAATTGGTTATTTTTAAAGATTTCTGCTACTATCATAATTAGCTAGGCCCATGCTGTTCATTACGGCGCCATTAGCCACATGTGGCTATTTAAATTTAAAATAATTAAATCAAATGAAATTTAGAACCTAGTTCCTCAGTTTGCACTAGCCTCATTTCAAGTGCCACGTTGGCTTATGGCTACTGTGCACAGCAAAGACAGAACGTCTCTGTCACCACAGAAGGTTCTGTTTTGGACAGGGCTGATGTAGACTGTTTTGTAGAATGTCTCTTGGTCTTTGGCCACTTGACACCTTTACACTGATCAAGCATTTAAAGGGTTAACTGCTTACTGCTAAAACTTAGGCATATTTCAATTTTTAATATTCTGGCAATTATATTAGCCGTTTTTCCCTGTTAAAGATACATGGATGATTCCTTTCTTTGCCTTCATTAAAAATGACTTTGAATATTGTATCTGTTAATGCTATGCAGAATGCCCTCCCCAGGTTGTTTCCTGTCCACAGTTAGTTATTAGTCCGTGGTGAAATAAATGAAGAAACCGAGAGTAAACATTTAGAAATTTTTATAGGGACTGAGTATTGCTGTGATATCCAGACATTGATGCTTATTGTATTTTATAAAAGGATCAGAGTGCAACAGATTGGAAATGTTTTACAAAGAAAGAAACTGGCTCTATACTATGGAGATTTGAGAAGCAAAGGTGCATGAAAATTTCACCATTGGAAAACACTTTAACCAGCTCAGCTGAAAATTTCAGGTGGAACTAGCTTATATAAAAGGAACAAAGGCTCAATTCAGAGTAGAAAATCATACTAAATTAATTTTTTAAATTTATTTTTTTACTTTATTTTTTTAAAGATACATAGATTATATAAATGTTTCACAAAAATTATAGGGGTACCCATATGCCCCACCTCCCACACCTCCCACTACCTCCCACATAAACATCCTTCATTAGTGTGGCACATAACCTGCAATAGATACACACATTTTGGGGCTTTGCCACTAAGCATGGACCATAGTTCACATTGTATACTACACTCTCTCCCACACAGTTCTGCATGTTATATGATGATATAAAATGGCCTAAATATGTAATTGCAATGTCACTCAGGATAATTCCCAAGTCCTGAAAAAAAAACCCTGTATTACAACTGCTTTTCCCTCTCCCTGCCCCCAAAGTGTCCAGTGGCCACTGGCTCCACATTAATGTTGTAATTTCTTCCATTGCATGAATCACAATAAGTCTATAACAGAGTACCAGTAAGTCCACTCTAGTCCATTGCTCTTCCCATGATCCTGAGGCGCCTGACATGGTGATGTCCACTCCACCTCCAAATGAGAGGGTTAAGTTTATAATTATTTGACATAACTACGAACATAAGTCTGCAGTAGTTTTCTCATTTACTCTTCACTGTATATTTTTAAATTTAATTTATTTTTTATTTCACTGTATATTAAGATACCAATGGCAGGTGCTCTTTTCTATATCCTAGCTCCACTTTTATGTAACATTCTGTATCTCAGGGATCTCTGACTAGAGTAGGAGGAATGGGTGCCTGACAGTTTTGGAGAGGAATGTGGTGCTTATTTATGACTCATGGCCAGGTTTGGAATTTTGCTAATAAAGATAGCTACTATTTTTTTAAAAAAAATAGCACAGTATTTGAATTGAAAAATTCAATACTGTATCTCAGCAGAAAGGAGATGTTTCCTGTGATGCATCCGAAACCCTATAGATTGTTCCATGCCTGGATAGCTGGCCACATTTCAATACACGTGGCCCACAGGGACCAGAGCACATGTATTTTGAGTCACTAAATAAATGCCATGTGCTATTAAGTACTAATTTGCCAGCTTCCATAACTAAACTCTGAGCTCTCCCTGGGAAGCCGCTCTTTTATCTCCCTTACCTTGCACAGTAAATGTTCATTAAGACCCTCTTTCTAAGTCAGTCCCCACGTAGATAACGTGGATCCTGACGGTTTCACTTTGCCTTAGAAGGCCAATACTCAACACCGTGCAGAGCAGGGAAGGAAGTGCCTTTACCGATGGATTCGAGCAGGACCACAGTAGGCTCTGATCCAGATACTAAACCTGATTCAGCATCGTCCAGACCTGTTTAAGTGATTTGGCATTATTAGCCTGTCCAAAAAAGAATCTTCAAATTTTAATGGTGCATAGTTGTGCCTGCAAACTTCCCACTGCCAAGCACAGGCTCTGGAAGTGAGGATTTGATGGCCCACAATGGTTTGGCCAGAAGCCATGGAAATACTTTAATGACTTTGTATAATTTAATGATTTCATTCACTAAGAAAAATTTGAATTAGAGAAGGGGAATAAGTAAATGAAGACAGGTGAGGTTAACTGGGAATGTGTCTGCCGAGACGCATTTCTGCTTCAAATCGTCTTAGAATTGGGGATTTTCCTCTGTCTCTCTGACAGTCTTGCTGCCACAGCAAGAGGGAGGGAGAGTACTGGACAGGGAGCCAGCAGTTCTGAGCTCCAGTCCTAGCTCAGGAGACAACTGAACTGAATGGATCTAATCGCAAATGTGTATGACACTCCGTATCCTGGTACTTAAAGCCTTTTGTTATTTCCTCCACCGAGCTACTTGCCACTCACTGTACACATCCTTCCATCACTATGCATTTGTGCATGCTCTTTCCACTTCTTGGAATGATATCTTGCATTCCCATCTCTACATCCTTATCTAGATCCCATTATCCCTCAAATTAAACTCCATCATAAGTCTGTTTGCCTTTCTTCTCTCCTCCTTGCCAATACTGCCAGACACTTCTCTCCTTCCTGCCGGAAGTTAGTCTCACCCCCTGTTGAATTCCCCCAGTTTATCCCCAAGCATTCTCCCTTCCGCTGTAGCAATTTACATACAATTGTTATTTCCCCACTCAGATGCCCAACTCTTTTAGCTCAAGTACCTCTCTCAATTCATTTCTGTGATCCCCCCTTTATGCTTAGCCTATGTCTTGCACATAACAGGCTTGCAAGAACATGTGTCCAATTATAATGAATAGCAGAATTATTATTTAAAAAGGCAATTCTGGTTGGGTGAGGACACCCAGCATGAAACTGAAATAGCTGAGAATAGGCAAAAAATGCCTGCCTGCATGCTCTAACCAATAGATCATTTTTCCATTCCAAATAGGACAATGGTGGTCATTATTTTTGTTGTCACAGTTTCATTCTCATACTCATACTGAGCCTTTGAAGTGAAACCTCTCCTAGCACCACAGAGGTTGTTCTTCTATTTGAGGGGATATTCAATGGAAAATTATGAAGTCTCTGGTGAAGTGCTGCCCAGCTTTATTCTCTAGAGATCCAGATACTTTTGACCGACTTGGTGTTTCAACAGCTTGAAAAATGAAGGAAAGAACCATGTCTGTCTAGACTGACCAGAAAGTAAAAACAAGAGGCACTTTGAAATCTGTGAATCTGACCACAACTGAGAGTTGTACTTGGTCCAAGTAACTGGAAAATCAGTTTCTTGGATTAGACAAATGCTTCCCTTAAGACTCTCAAACTGCTAGCTTTCTTCTTTTATAATTAATAGAAAATTATTACACTGACAGACAAGGAACTTACATTTGAGTCAATGGGAAAACTTGCTGTTGAAACAAGGGAACATAATTTAGCCCCAAATAGAGTTTTTAGTGCCAGGATAAATGCAAACAAATGTGCTAATCATCTTCCCTGAGTATTGGACAGTGATGGATTTTGATGTATTCCCAGGTAGAAAACATATCAGTTCTCTCTGGGCTGTAGATTGGACACTAGAACAAGAAAATGAAGAAATGGAAGTCAGTGGAAAGCACTTCAGAAGATCTCATCTCTGTTTTCTAGAGAATATGAGTCTAAAGGTATAGATGATAATTCCCTTTCCAAGGACTCATGTTTGTTGTAAGGATCCATGACAAGGTCAGAGGTCTTCATTTCCATTACTGGGACTGCTATCACCCTATTATCTTATGGAATTGGATGTGGGGAGGTAGCTTCAAGATGCAGCAGCTGCCTTCATGTTCTTTTGTGCATTCAGTCATTTTATCATCCAACAACTATTTATTGCCACTTACCACATGCTGACTCTTCTAGGTGCTATGGATTCAGCAAAAAAGAGATAAAGCCCTCTCTATTGTGAAATTCCCATTCCAGTGCTGGGAAACAGACAATAAACACAAAAATCAATATATAAAGTGAAATGGTAATAAGTGCTATGACAGAAAATTAATTGGGATGAGGAGGAAATGAGTGCCATGTGACAGGGCAGAAGGAGAGCGATATGTTGCTATCTTTCATAGGTTGGACAGGGAGAGCTTCACAGATGAAGATGTGACATTTGAATGGGGACCCTAAAGAAGTCATGGAGAAAGATGTGAATATTTGGGTAAAGAACCATGCAGGCAGAAGGACTAATAAGTGCAAGAACCAAGAGTTGTGCGTACTTTTAGCAAGATTAAGGAATAGTGAGGAAGCTTTAGTGGGTTTTTTGGTGTCACCCCAAAGTCGTAATCCCTGTCACCTGGAAATGTGACCCTTATTTAGAAAATAGGGTCTTTGCGGATATAATCAAGTTAAGATGTGGTCATACTGGATTAGGGTGAGTACTAAACCCAATGACTGGTGACTTTGAAGAGGGAGATTTGTGCCAAGAGACACAGAGGAGGCACACAGGGAAGAAGCCATGTGAAGATGGGAACAGAGACTGGACTGATACATCTGCAAGCAAAAGAAAGCCCAAGATTGCTTGAACCACCAGAAGCTAGGAGAAAGGTATGGAATGGATTCTTTCCTAGACCCTCCAGAAGGAACAAACACAGCCAATAACCTTTCAACCCTCAAGAACTGAATGAGAATAAATTTCTGTTGTTAGAAGCCACCCAGTTTGTGGTATTTTGTTATGGCAGCCCTGGGAAAAGAATACAGAAGATAGCTCAGTTGAAGCAGAGTCAGCAAGGGGGAGAGTGATAAGACATGCAGTAAGAGCTAGAGCAGGGTGCATCCTGTAGGCATGGTCTTTACACAAGACTGTCCAAGGAAGAACTCCCTGTGGTAGGTGGCACCACTTCTTTAGCTACACATATATTCTGAAACAGACCAGTAACAATGCTGAAATTCTACTGAAACTGCAAAAGTCAAGGGAGGAGAGGCTGGGGTCCATTTGTTAGAACCTGGGCAGGAGCCTGGTTTTCAGCTGTGTTCCAAAGCAGTCTGGTACTTCCATGACCTTTTCTCCCAACTGACCGGGCTTATGTCCCCCTCCAAACCTTAGCTCTAGTTTGTTGCTCCCTCATTCCCTTCCCTCATAAAGACATCGCCATCCTGCACAGCCTATTTTAAGCAATTGCCAGATGGTGTGGGCACAGAATTGGAGCCTCAAAAACTTGAGTTCAAAAATATGCCTTTGTAGTTTAGTAGCTGTGTGACTTTGAGCAACTTATTTCACCTCTTTGAGCTTCAATTTCTTCATCAGTAATAATCATAAAATGTACTTTAGATATATTAAGTAATTGAAGAATCACAACTCTCTAAGGAGGGCAATTTTGTTATTAATGGCGGAGGAAATTGAGGCACAAAGGGCTGAGCAAATAGCCAGAGTAAACAGCTAAATGACAGAACCAGGATTTGAACCTGAGCAATCTGGCACCAGGACTCATGTGTTTAACTCTGTGTAGCATTTCAGGAAAGCTGAAAGGGTTTGTGTAGAGAAAATACAGAGTACAAAGTTGGTATTCAAATATTAGTTCCAGATAATTAGTACATTTTTTTCGTTTCAAGTGACAAAGAAAAAATCTAAAATTGCTTAAGCCAAAAGAAAGTTTATTAGCTGTCATAAATAAAAGTCTAGGCCCTAGATTCTAGCTTTAACTAGTGCTTGATTTAGGTTTCAATTTCTTAACACTGTCCATCTCTTGGCCCTGCTTTATCGATTGCTTCTCTCTCAAGCTCCATGTGCTGCACTCAGGCAGCTTCACTTCCACATCAGCACAACAGCCAGTCCAAGGGAGGAAAGAGTCCACTCTCCTGATGTACAGTGGCCACACATCAGGTCCAGATAGTCCCCAGTCACACTTCTTTACCCCAGCTTTATTAAATGTATCTCCTTTCCCTCTCAGAAGTATCCTGATTCAGATGGTAGATTACATGGTCACTCTACTCATAATTCAAAGAAAAAAGATTGAACTGTAGCTTCATTGGCTTTTGCCACATAAAAAATTTTCCCCTAAATCTTAAGAATTCACTTAGCTGAGAGTGGGGAGGGGTGGGTACCCCAAAGAATAATAGAGGTACTGTACTGTTGTCCGGAGAAGTGGGTGGTCAATTCTGGGTGGCCAAAACCACAAATGTCCATTACAGTTCCTTTTTCCTCCTTTATACTATTTGGTAGCATTTAACAGCAAATTGAGGGAGTTTGGGAGTTGGGCGAACATGGGGTTAAGTCTTGTCTCTATTAGTTTGTCTAGTTCTATGACTTTGGTCAGATCACTTCCCCTTTCCAAGTTCTAGTTTCCTCTTGTATAAAGAGAGCTAAAAGAATCTGCCTCGATGAGTTATGATGAGGATTAAGTAGGATAATGGACATAAAACATGTACCACAAAGCTTGTCATATATGGCTCAATATATCAATAGGTATTGTTTTGCCTTGGTACCTGGAATAGCTCTGAGCACACAGTAGGTGGTCAGTAAATACCTAGTGACCAGTGAGAGGATAGGAAACAATATAAAGGACCATAAATCTCACAGTGAGTGTGGGGAGTCTCCGGATGAGTGTAGACAAGTGCTGCTGTCAATGATGGTGAAAGCTAGGGATCAAGGAAGGGAACCTTAACATTTTGAAATTGAATTAGAAGCATGATTCAGATGAAACAGAGGGGAAATCATTGAGCAAGTGTACGTTTTAGAAGAGTTGGGGGAAATGAGAGATTATTAAAATTTAAAACAGTGAAAAATACTTATAAAACACCTATACTGGGAAGTAGAGGTGAATAATTGATAGGTCCTACCTACTCCCAAGAAATTTAGAATCTGAATGGGGAGGAAAACTCATAAATATTCGTAGGTGTGTACTACTTATACTTAATATATAGTAGATAAAATAGAGAATGATAAATGCCATAATCTTAAACATAACCATTTTCAAACACCCAGCTAAAGTGTGAAGATGGGCCAAATGAGAAAGATGTCCTCATTTTAAGAAACCTCATTTGAAGAACAGGAGGCATTTGGGGGAAATGGAGGTCATTTGAATCAGGCCTTGCAGTGTGTCTGGATTTTATACATGGGGAAGATAAGAAGGCACTCGAGGCCTTGAACACCCCAGGTGGACTCCCATCTCAGTTCCCTTATGCTTTGCTCCTTCTGCTTGGGATACTTTCCCCCAGGGGTCCACATGGCTGAACCCTCACTTCCTTGAGGTTTTTAAACCTTCACCTTCTCAGTAAACCCCTCTCTGGCTTATCTACGTAAAATCGAAACACCCCAGCACTTCTCTCTCTCTCCCCTCTTTAGCACTTGCAACTGTCTAACCTACTATATGTTTTATTAATCTTATTTATTGTCTGTCTCCCCCACTAAAATGCAAGCGCCATGAAAGCAGGAATTTTTGCCAAAAAAAATCCTAGTGCCTGGAACACATTAGATGCTCAAATTTTGTAAAAGGAAGGGAGGGAGAGAGGCTAACAGTGGAAGCAACATGAGCCCAAGAACAATTGGAAAGAGGAAGTTTGTGCAGCAAACCCAGTGTCAGTGCAGGTGGACCGCAGTGTGCGTTGACAGGGGGTTAGTGGTTAGGCCTGCTGGTGAACAAGGGGGAAGAAATTCAGAGAGGAGCACTTGTTGGGGCCAGACCCTTTGGGACATGAAGACCAGGCCAAGGAATTCAGCCTTTGCTCTGCAAGTCATGGGAACTTTCAAAGGTTTCAACTAGGAAATCGATATGCACAGAGTTCTGTTTTAAGCGGATTCATCTGACAGTGTTGTTTGTAACAAGGGTAGGCTTAGAGACAGACTGGAGGTAGGAGCACCAGATAGGAGGCCATGGCAGCAAGCTGTTTCAACCAAAGGGAAGGTGGTGCAGAGTGGAGAGGAGAGAGGGGAGTGAAAATTTAAGGGGATGCAAAGAGAAAGAATTGGAAAGGTTTGCTCCTATTAATAAAAGGAATACTGGAGGGTGTGTAATAGTAAAATAACGTATATGTGCAGTGATTGATGTGGCAACTGCTCTGATTTTCAGTCAGAGATGTCACTTCCTGGAGATGGAAGGTACCACTTCCTCCTTAGAAACAATATCTCTTTACAGGTAAAAATTCTACTGAATTCCACTAAATGGTAGTTACTTATTTTGCTCTATTTTTTCTAATTAATATAACGCAACAGTCACTTTAGAATCTGGAGTTTGACGTTTACCTTTCTCATCTCTACATCTACAGTCAACTGCTGAAAGCGAAACATGATGGTGACCCTGCCCTGTGGCCCCGTTTTCTCTTTCACAAGCAATTTTCCTACTGAGAGGAACTGCAGGTTTTTACATTTGGAAGAAACGGTAAAGGAAACCAAGAGTAGGGTATGGAATTGAACAGAAGCAGAAGGAGATTTAAAGCAAAGGAGATTTAAGTCTGGAAAAGAACCCTAAAAGCATCTCCTCCTTTTTCAAGCAGCGAAGAATAGTATTTTCAACTGTTGTGAAATTTATTGGCCAGAATGTGTGTGTGTATGTATGTGTGTGTGTAGACAGCCATACAAATAGGGCTGCCAAGCACAGCCACAGAGACTTGCCATATACAACACAAGAAGGCCCCATTCACGTCGACTCCAGCGGGACTGCTGCCTTCTGGGGTTGTGTGATGTAATGGTCCTGCTTACAACAATGCAGGACAGAGGACTTATTATTTGAGGGGTGCTAGGAGGGCATTTCAAAATGTCTCTCTGTCTGGGTCTCATAAGAACTGCAGTTTGCCACTAGAAGTTAATTTATTTGGATTGCCACTATCTAATCCATCAAGGTGAATGAATTCTCCAACTATTCTCTTGTGGCTGAAAGACCCATGACTTCCTGTGAAAGCTTGGGGAGCAGGAACTTAAAAACATGAAAAGACTAAAACTAGGGAAAATTGGGGAAGGGGATTCTGACAACATACTTGGTCTATTTCATGCACAGTTGAGTCAAGGGATATGTTTCGAGCAATACTGGAGAATTAAGTTGGGGTCAGATGATGAGTGGGCTTTAAATACTGAGATAACCTAGAAGATTGGGACCATTAAAAGTTTTTAAGGAGGAAATCTTATGGAAACGCAGAACAAGCAAGCCTTCCCGTCCCCAGACATCAAATATTAAAGGTATCCGCGGCCTCCTAGCTGAACTTCCCCAAGAAGGACGCAGTTCTCTTCCTCATCTCTGTACTCCCATGGAAGCTGACTAATCCACATCAATTCAATACCAGCTCAGTAACAAGGTTCCGAAACAGCTGCTAAAAAATACTATCCTCTGGCTTCCTTTCTCATTTTGAATATTTTATTCATTTCCTCCCATTTGCAATGACTTGGGTGACAGTCCATCAGGAAGTAAATTTTCCAAGTACCGTCATGTGAGAGCCTTCAGAGAGAACTGATGTGGCCTGGAGTGTTAACAGGAGTGCTCTGTGTGATGAGAAATGTATGTTTTCCTTACTCTGGCCAGAGTTTTCTAGACCAGAAAGTGAAGGTTTTTAAAATATTAGCATGTAGTATATTTAACAAAGTGCTTACTGAAAATCCCACAAAATATGTCTTTCCTGCATATTTTTAAAGCTCAGAACTGCTCACCTTGGTTTGTGTAAGCATTCAGTGGTGCATGTTATACTTTATTTTGGCTGCTGTGATACATATCAGGAGGGTGGCTCTCTTCAGACTCCCAGCAAAGTTGGCAAGCTGCACACAAGGTTGGTCCAAGGATAGGGTGACTAGAGTGAGCTCTGTGCAAGAGCCTTCACTGTCTGCTGTGCAAACAGATGTCTAAATTCATCATCTAATTCATCATGCCCCCTGGCAACCGAACTGTCCTAGGTTGAGTTCTCATCAGATGTTGCCTGGACCATGGATACAGCCTGTCACTGTGACCCCAGTCTTGCCCATTCTCCTCCAACCTCCATATCGCATCCATATTTTTAAACAAAATCATAAAGTGTCTCGTGTCTTTAAAATAAATTCTTGTTTCTCTGCAGGGCTGGCAGCAAAAACTTTCACTAAGAGTCAGCTCTTTCCCATAGAGTGGGATATCAAAGTCTTCATAAGGGGCTGGCAGGGAAGGAGATAACTGTGATTTCCAAAACCACGTTTATTTAGCATCATCAGCACCTTAAATTCCTTTTGAAATTTTATATAAAATTTATGGACTGAATGAGATTCATGTTTATCAAAAGGAGTACACTGATCTCTTATAGGAAGAAGTATAAACTCATTCTGTCCTGTGAGGTCCTATGTGATATGGTTCACAACTACCTTGCCAGAGCAATCTCCTGTCCTGACATTGCAAGTCTCAGTACTTGACATTGATGATACTAA
>PVKH010023413.1:0-13822 GCA_004027955.1 Chaetophractus vellerosus
ATTTTTATTTTCTCTCTCATTCTCCTTCTCTCTCATGTACACACACACACAGACACACACACACACAGACAAACATTCTGATCACCTGTAACAACATACGCAAAGCCTCAGAAAGCATAGATTATGTGACAACAATGGAGCAAGCAACATATGTTAATAGCAGTCAAAAATAGTAACAGAAAATATGCCTGGGAATTTATCATAGAAGACCAGGAATACTATGCAAAAGAAATTGGACTATATTCAGTAAGTTATGTGAGGTCATAGAGGATTTTTGAGACAGATAGTGACGTTATGATTTTGCTGGAAGGCAAACATGATGAGTTTGGTTATGAACCTCCTGAATTTGTGCTATTGGAGGGGCTCTCAGACCCAGTTAGAGATTCATGTGTAGTTCTTGGAAAAGAAGTCTTAACTGGAGATAGAGCCTGATGAATAAATAATTATTGAATTGATAGTTCTTGCTTATATTGAGGATATGATGAATATATAGTTATTTAAACTGCATGCAAGGAAGGAAAGAAGGAAGAAAGAAGAGAAGGGAGTGTCTTAGTTTGCCTGAGTTTCTATCACAAATACCACAAAACTGGTTTTGGCTTAAGCAAGAAGAATTTATTGGCTCCTGCTTTTGAGGTTAGAAGGGGTTTGAAATCAAGATACCAGCAACTTTTTTTCTCCTGGGTACTTTGTGGTGCTAGCTGTCAACAATCTTTTGGGTGCCTTGACTTATAAGAAGCAGAGGCTTTGCATTGTTAAATAGTGATATCTTCTCCTTTCTTGGTTCTGCAACTCCCAGAGTTCTCTTTATAAGGCCCCCAGTAATCCCGGATTAAGGCCCATCCTACTTCAGTTGACCAAACCTTAATTAAAAATAACCTCTCCAAAAGGAACTATTCACAATGGGTCCATACCCACAACGATGTGGATAAAAATGAATAACGTGTCTTTGTTGTGGCACATCATTAAACCCATCGTGGGAAGAGAGAGAGGAAGGGAGAGAGGGGAGGAGGCAGAGAGGGAAGGAAGGAGGGAGGATGATAGATTTTGTTTTTCTAGCCAGGTTGTCTTTGGAACTTTTCTAGTCTGAACATTTCCACTAAAGATCTGTTGTGTTCACTGGCAGTTATTTGCTGACACGAGGTCAGATTCTGGGCACATTCTAGTATCCCCAAAGTATTATTAAGTGCTATAAAGAGTAGAGGAGCAGTACCTGAGCAGTCAATGATGAAGAAGACAACTGAGAAGAAATGAGCACCCAAGGATTACAGCTGTGATCCGTCAGTTTGCTAACTAGACGAATGGAGTATTATTTCATAGCTATACTATGAAATGCTAGCTCTTTGGTGGTAAAAGCTGTGGTATTAGGAGAAATGAGAAGAAGAGAAGAATGTAGTAATCTGCTCAATCATTTTTCTTCTCTTTTCTGAGGCAGAAATGGCAGTAGGGATTACAAGAGCATTGTAGCAGGCACACATTCTGACAGTGTAGAGGAAGACAGGCGGCTATAAGGAGACCAAAGATAGACCATCTCTGCCATCTGGGGAGGCAAAGAGCCATTAGAGGTGACAGTAGCTTCTAAAGGTTAGCATTGTATTTCTCTGAAGACTTATCACATCGGGAAAGCTCTACAGACGGGAAAGGGAGGTCAGAAAGTCATTTACTAAAAGGGCAAGTCAAGCCCTTCTCACTTCAGTAGTTTCCTGGGGAATGACTGTATTGGGACAGCGGAACACTTCACTCTTCCCTCTCACTGCCCAACCCAGAGCAGCAGCGTTGGAGGAGCTACGCCTAAGTCAGTAGAATATTCTTGCTTGCGGGACTGTGAGCATAGCCTCAAAATAGACCCTAGAGGATTATAGCAAGTATCTATCTTCCCTGCTTCCTGTCCTATAGTTAAACGCATAGAAAAGTTTTGTCCCATTCAAGCTTCTGGGATCAATCCAATGCTTAGTCAAAACAAATTGAGCTACCCTGAAACTATGTTCTGTATCTGGCAACGAGGGTCCTGCCTTCTTTCTATGACCTTACCTTATACTTTGGTTTCAGAAACAGTATCCATAGCTTTTCTTCTTGTTCTGGAATCTCTGTCTCATTTATTCCCAAATTACCTGGCTGTGGATGGTTTTCCCAGCCCACAGCCACTGGAGCCCATCCTGGAAGTGTGTAGGGTCCCTGCATCCCTGTAGAATGGCAACCCCCCTTCCAAGTAACTCACTGACCCTTAGGGTAAGTCAGCTTGTTACTCCTGATGAATGTCTCCTACATTTTCTGAACTACATGTCTAATTTTGCTTCCAAATTCCATAGCTGGGAACACATACCAAATGCCTATTTCAGACTTTTAGGCATTTCTAACCCTTCCTGGTCTTATCCTCCCCATCATGGCCTGGATTCCCTCATATCCTAGAAAAAGGCAAAAGGGAGACTGCATCAGAAAGTTGTGTTAACCTTAAAAGTGAAAATAGAATATTACACGTAACTCCAGAAGGTTGGATGTAGGAAAATATTGATGGATCAGTATAATATTGGTTTATCCTTGTACTATGCCATCAAAACTCACTGAGAAAGGTCACGTAGTTAAATATATTTTGGATAAAGATTGTGTCAAAACATGCTACATAATTGATATTGCTACGCATATGGCTTGAACAATAATGGTGTAGGTGGGATAGAAGAGAAATGATAGGGTTCACAAAATGTTGCCCTAGTTCCACTGTTTTAATGATGTATTTAATGTTTTGAATGCTAGTAAATGCAAGGCCGAATTTCTTTCAAAGGTCAAAATTACCACTTGGGAGAAGGCTGCTTCAAACCTTTAACTTGTAAGTTACTTCACATATAGCAGATTTTGTTATATTATCTTGGTTATAAAGCTACTGACTAGTATTTATTCTTCACCTTATACAAAAGGAGAAAATGGCCCAAAAGAAAACTCATCCAGGTTATTTTTAAAAGAAAGCAAGCTCTACGATGAATTGTGGGGCCATCATCTACTCAGCTACAAGCCCCAGCTCATTTTCATGAGGTAGAATATATGGTGATGCTGCATGAGCAAGAAAAGTTTAAATTATTCTGAGTGTGCCCTATTAAGAAGGCGAAAAAAATATACAATCATTTTCAGAAGACTGTCATCCAAAGCAATTGAAATACCATGCATTTGCCCTTAAGACATTGACCACAAGTTATCTAGGAAATTTACTTATCCAGAACAGGACATTCCTGATAATGCCAAAAAGCCAAAACAGCACGGCCATTTGGAGCCAGTCACACGGGAAAATTGCTAGTATTTAGGGTGACAGTTTGGCTTATCATCTAAGCCAGGACATTTTTAAAAAGGAGATACTGTTAATAATTATGCTGGGACACCAGAACTGTCCCAGGCAAACTAAGACCACAGTCACCCAAGTAACATATAATATCAAAAGTATGTCTTTAATTTTGTGCTGCCCAGTGTTAACTAAACTACAGGAAAATGCCCTAAGAATGTGTATGGAACACAAAATGAGTATGTTTTTCAATGTAATATCATTCATTTTAACTCAAGTTTTTTGAACCAAAGACAGGACAGAATGTGGCTTTTGATATATTTATTTCAAGGTAATATAAAAAGATTTTTGGTCTACCACCATTTTTTTTTTTTCCTTTTAGAGGGTCATTCTATCCGATGGCTTTTAGTCGCTCCACAGAGCCAAATGTGTGAAGTAGCTGCCATTTTTAGATACATCAGTTGTTTAGGGAAGGGCACAGCCAAGCACAGCCTATCAGTTTTCCCAAGGACTTTTAGTGGACCCAAGGAGAAGGCGCCCTAGAGCTGCTCACAAACCCTAAAGCTGATTTGTGCCTAGCACTACGGGTATCCAATTGCTACAACACGGGCAGAAGCCTGTTTAAGAATCAAAGCAGAGGGAGGAGGAAAGAGAGAGAGACTGAGATTCTGATTTGTTGACATCTTTTGAGCTCCTGACTCATTCTGTACCGATTATCAATCTTACTCCTAACCCTGGACTTTACAAGTTCTTGAATCAATAAATTCTCTTTTTGTTTAAGCAAGTCTGTACTAGGTCTTTGTTTCTTGTATTAATTCTATTGTATAAAATTAAAATTGAAGAGAATATTTAATATATAAAATATACACAGTGTTTGATAGGTTTTTTCCCCAAAAATGCTGTATGTTGACCTAGATTTCAAGTTACCAAAAATTTAACAATGAATTAACATCTTTGTGCCTCGTGAGGTGTTATATGCTTTATATTCGTTATCACGTTTAATCCTCAAAACAGTCATATACAACAAATGGAGACACTGGCAAGGGGCACCCAGAAGATCAGAAGATGAGAGATGAGGCTGATTCCAAAGCCTAAGGCTTTTGGTATATCCACACACAGGGTGTGCTCATGCAAGAAAAAGTTGTTGGTATATTTTGCAGAGAAACCAAAACTTTCTTATGAGACAAATGAGCCATGGGTATAATTAGGTCAGTTGTTCTAAGAATTTTTAAGGAACTTTGGAGAGGATATGAGGGAATGAGAAATGAAATTGTATTTAGTCTATGAGAGCCTGTAAATTGGACTGAAGGAACAGTCTACCGAATGGAACATCAAGAATCCCTGTCCCCCAACCTCGGCCCTGACCTCCTTTCGGTGTAATACTTGCAGGGGCAGCCTCCATATCTTATTAGCGGTCCAGCCCAGACCTTGCAGACACCGGTGCTCTTACGGTGCGGCCCAGAGGCCCAATTTTTTTTTTTTTTTTTTGCCAAAAAACATCAATATTTTATTCTAAAGGCTGTGGAGAACCAGGGAGTAATTATGGCAGTGAACTGTTTATGTACATTTGAAAATGGTATTGAATTAAGTAGCTGAGATACATTTGAAAAATGTGATATTGAATTTAAAAATTCTATTGGAGTGCCATTTTTCTAAAGGGCAAATAGAGCTTTCAGAATACTCTTTTAGACCAGAAAAACTGATCAAATGTAAATTTGGACAGTCAAATTAGAAACAGGAAATTCAGGTGGATGTTATGCCTAGTGTTATCAATACAATCTAAGGGCATTCTAGCATCACTTCCAAGTCTGAAGTGTCAGAAAACTGTAGTTTCTTCAATCCCAGGCAACAAGAGAACTTGAACCATCCCAGCGCAAAAACAGTTTCGACAGTCTTCTCTAAATGAGGGCAAAAAATCCCCTCAAGAAATTTATTATGATGTGTTCAAAGTTTTAAAATCAGAAGTTTTACAAGGTTTTACTTAATGTCTCATCTGAAATGTTGAAAACAAGATGAATGGGGGAAATAGGAAAATGCTTTTTTATTTTCTACGATTGTCATTAAACTGTGTATTTAATTTGCACTCCCCCATTGTCTTTAAAAGCCATGCTTTGCTTTAAAGATAATTAATTTGGGATTATTTTGGAACAGGCTCAGCTAAGTAGTTGATGACTGATTTGATAGTCAGTGGCCTGGGATGTCACAGAAAACCACCAAGGTTCTGGTAAACTCCTGTGTAAAGGCGACGTATCATTACTATTGCATGATTAATGACTACTAGAAACCAGAGTCAATGGTTTATTGCAATTATTTTTTCTTCAATATGAGTTACAGAAATATCATTCACTAAAAAGAAATAACTTTAGAAAACCAGATATTTTTACATAATTAACAAGTAGTTCCCTAAATTTTAATAGAGTTCATTATTAGAAAATATATACATATAATTCCATTCTGAAAAGATATTTTCAGTCTTTTCCTTTTCCCCCTGATTTAAACAGGCAAAACAAGGGGATTTTTGTTTTCTTTTATAAATCCAAATGCAATCATTCACAGGAAAAATCAAATATTTTATTTGTTAGTAAATTCCTTAAGTTTTCTAGTACTTTTGGAAGTGAAAACAAAATTGCCCTTGCAAAATTTAATTAGCAGATGCGGTGAAAATTTATTCTATGATTTTTTTAGTAGATTTCACAATTGGTATCACTTAATGCTAAATGGTAAGTAATAGAAAAATAATGCACCCTCAGAAAGAAAGAGGAGTAAACATTCTAATAAGAAACTTTTTTTTAAAGTATTATTTTCAAAAGTTTCTTTCTAAAGTATTCTCCCCTTCCAAACAACACACTGTAAGTTCCTGGTGGGAGGGATGGGGTCTCAGAATTACCTAAGGCCAAAATACCAGTGCAGTGTCTAGAATAATAACTTTCTCAGAACGCAGTGTAAATATCATTTTTCTTCTGTTTGATTATTTTGAATAGCATGTGTACTTCATAGGGACTATAGTGAAGGGTTTGTCCAAAAAAATCAATATTTGGAAAGATGTTATTCATAAGGGAGCTAAAGAAGAGACAGTTTAAAATCTAATTGGGCAAGCTGCTAGGGAGGCAAATTCTTTGCGATTGAAAGGAAAGAGTAACTGAGAGTGTACTTTTGGACTTTAAAAGCATTTGGCAATGATCACTACACATGTTTCTAGGTGAAGAAGCCATGTGTGACCAATGTCTTTTGCTCCATATTCACAAAGACTATTGTCAGGCTTGCAGTGACTTTTGTGTTTACCTAGTCTGGACTTGGAAAAGTTTCAGATATGCATAGGGAATACTTAATTGTAAAACAATAGACTAACAGCGGGAAAGTACGGGTAACGGACTCCTAGAAAGGTTGGCATGCTGTGGCTATGGTGGAAGGCCAGGGGATGGGTTTTAGGGCAGATCTGCCTCTCAGATGTGTTACCATTTACAAACAACTTAAATTTTCTGGGTCTCAATACTGTAGAAAATTGGCGAGTGGTTGGAGGCCTGATGATGGACATATATTGTTTCAGTCTTCAGAAAAAAAAGGAAGAGTTCTCAGTGTATAGGCTGGTAACTTGATATTGATCTTGGGAATGAGCCTCGACTAGCATAATAGTATGATTATGCCCAGGCAGGCAATTTTTTGGATCTGGAAGGTCATACCTGAGGATCCCATCTGTGGCTAGAATGAGCACAGGTAAGCATGCTGTTGTCATCAGGGTTCCGTCCACCGAGATTAAGGCCTTTGCCACTGGTGCAAGCTCAAGAAAGGTGCATCATTTCTTCTGTCGGGAACAAGCAAGATGAAAGCAGGAAACTCGTGTTGTGAAGTTCCTGATACATAGATCCTGAAATAAGGGTTAAGGAAGCATCCGGTTTCTGGTGCTGGAATATAGAAAGCATTAAGTTGCAAAACAAACCACAAAGCCCATAAGCAGAAGGGGCGCATGACATGGAAAGGGCTGTGACTTGAGGGACAAGGTGAATTGTGGTCACATGAAAGGGTCTGACCAGGAGGGCTCAAATCTGGGATTAGCTAGCAGAGAATGCCATTGGTATGAAATCATGCCACAAGAATTGGAGTGGGGACCGGAAGAAAGGGCATGTTACACACTCCCTGCTTTGAACCCGAGTTAGGCCAGGATGGTAGACCACAAGGTTTTATTTTTCTACACCTTTGCACTCATTTCCTCGACCTGGAATGCCCTGCCTTCTAGGTTTTGTCCTTGTGGTGAACATCCTCCAGGTTTATGGCAAATGTCAGCTCTCCTGTGAGGTCTCCTGTTAGGCTGTGGAATGGCATGACTATATCCACCATGTAGAGAGACAAGTGGAGGTAAATGTATGTTCCACTCTGTCCTTTAATAAAGGCTTTATTTAGCTGTATTTACCTATATGCCTGCCTGCTTATATTAACAGTGGAGAACTGAAGCCCCAAGACTGTGTTATCAGATCTATTCACCTTTAATTCTCCGGGGCCTAATTTCCTGACATGAGTTAAGTAAATGATAAGTGTTTGAGTAAATGAAAGAATGAAGAAGGGAAGGGAGCAAGAAAGGAAGGAAGGAAGGAGAGAGAGAAAAAGGGAGGGAGGGAAGGAAAGAGAGAGGAGAATGAAAACAGCTGAGAGGCCCTCAGGAAGGTGAGATGAAATGGCTTCTGTGGGATACTTGCCAAACTGATGAAGATGGCTTCTATTGACATGTGAGGTGGTGTTAGAGAAAAACAGACAGCTAAAAGTATAAATCTCAGTGCTGTAGATGGAAACAGCAGTTACATGGAAAGAAAACCAGTGGTGGCAGTAACACCCTCTTGTTTTAAGAAAAAAAGATTTAGAAATAATTCTTGAGGCTCAGATGTACACAAAAAATGTAGAAAGAATGGGCATAAATAGAAAAATATTTTTAAACCTCTAATTTCTTGCAGAAACAACTCTTGAAGCAACAACAGAAATTAAAATGAAATAATCGTAACCTTCCTAACCTAAAAAATGTCATTTGCTTTATCCTTTATAAAATTTGTTAAAGATTTAAGTATGTACAATATGTCTACACAATTTGAAAGATGGAAAAAATGGTAAATTCCAAGATAACCTTTTACTGGGTATAGGCACATGTGTGTGCACGCACTACAACATATTACAATCACACTAATTATATAATTTTTTAATTCTATTTTTTAATTTAACAGTATGGCTATAACGTCTTTGTGCCATTAACCATTCTTTGGAAACACATTTTGAAATGAATGAAATATTTATTTTTAAATTTAAATAGACCACAATGTATTTAATTATTCCTCTATTTGGGGGTATTTAGAACTTTTCCAATTTTCATGTTTGGAAATAACTTGCTCATATAGATATATATAAATAAATCTTTGAATTATTCCCTTAGAATATATTCAGAGAATTGGAAGTACTGGGGAAAAGGTCTGGAAAGTGTTTAGCATGTAATGTTTTCTGATTATGATAGTAATATATGTATATTATAAAGAATCTATAGAATATAGAAAGTTATAAAGTAAAAATAGAAACTGCCAGTTCTGCTCTTTATCACCTCAAATACATGTTTTATTTCTGTAATGACATTTTAATTTCTTTGAAATCCTTGTTTATCTTTATAGCTTTCTCCCCCTGCTTCCATTTTGTGGAGGCTCTGTCTTCCTGCGCAATGATTCCTTTACTAACTCTTTTTGAAGTATTTCCTTCTAAAATGTAAATTCTCTTTCTTTTGTTCTGCAGCATGTTTTTTGGGGGGCACAGAGGTTAAGAGCTTGTTCTAGAACACCAGTAAAAGGTTTGAATCCCAGCTCTGCCTGTTGTGAGCCGTGTGATCTCAGCCACATTACTTAAAAAATCTCTGGGCCAACGTTCCCTTAGATATAAACCCTAATTTCTAGGGTTGTTGAGTAGATTAAATGAGCTTGTGCATATAAATACACTCAGGAAAATTTAGCTGTTATTATTATTGGCACTGTTTTGGCATTTTTCCCTGTTCATTTTTTCTTAACAAAAAGGGAACCTTTAAAGGCTTATTGACTTTCATCGTGTGTGCATGAGACCTGCCCTCTTGAGAATGAGGCAGATCCTCATTGAGGCCAGTTTGATGTGGATAATTCCCAGCTCAAATTCAAGTTCATGGACACCGACTGCCACACAAAGATCAAATCTCTTGCTACCTCCCTTATGTGATTGGATCTCAGGGTAATCAGAGGTGATCTGTGACAGTCTATAATCTGCTAAATAGCAATCAAAATTCCAGCAGGCTTTTCCTTGGTGAAAATGGATGATATGTAGATGGAAATGCAAAAGGCTAAAGGTAGCCAAAATATTGTAGAAGATGAAAAAGCTTAGTCTACTGTTGTAAAGGAAATGTCATGAAGAGAGTGTGATTTTGGCATAAGCATAAACTAATAAATCTATGAAATAGAATAGAGAACCCTAAAGTTAACATATGCATTTATGTATGCTAGATTTATGATGGAGGTAGTGATAGAGGGTAGCTACAGTAAAAATACTGTCTTTAATAAGTGATACTGGTATTACTGGGTATCATATGGAAAAAATAATTATACCTCTATATAACAACATATATAAAATGTAATTCCTGGTTGATCATAGACATTAACATGAAAAACAAACCTATAAAGCTTTTAGAAAACGATGCCGGAAAATTCCTTAATAATCTTAGAGAAGAAAATATTTTCACACAAAAAAAGCACAAATCTCAAAGAAAAAAATTTAAGAACTTCAATGCATGAAAAGATGCAATGAGTAAAGTGCAAAGACAAACCATGGAATTAAAAATATTAGCAATATATAATTCTAACAAAAAGAAAATCCTCATCCAGTAGGGGGCTGGATAACTACTTTGTGGTTGATTCAAGGATCACACCTCTAAGGTAAGGAGACCATAGTTAAAGGAACAGAGTGTCTTTCTATTTTGTCAGGCCAGTAGGTTGACTTTGCATCTGAGTGGCATACCATGTAGAAGGTATAGTACTCAGTACTTGGTTGAAATTGCATTCACATTCTGGTAATACATAGGTTGTTATTTCTACTCTTCAATGCTGTCATTAGTTTTCATTTTCTGTTGTATCTTCATAGGCATTTGGGGGAAATTTGGAAGTTGTCTGCCCACACTACAGGCCAGATGCCATCTTAGCACCTTTTCCATGTTCCTAAGATCTTTTCAAATCTTTACTATATGAATCCTTAGTATTTACATAGATGTATATTTATATATACTTTATACTTCCCTATTTTCCCTTAAATTTATAATCTGATATCATATTTCTAATTGGATAATTGCAATTTGTTCAAATTCTAATACAATTAACCTACCATTCTCTTGTTATGGAACATTTTAGAGTACTTCACTTTTTTCATAATAACAAAAAAAAATGGAAGTCCTCTTGAATGGAATTTACAAACTATAGGATTATTATTTTTAGAAAAATTCTTGGAAGCTGGATAACTAGGTCAGAGTGTATAAGTAGTTTCATGCTTTTAAACTACATTGTAACAATGTTATTGCTACCAACAATATATGAATGTACCAATGACCTTGACGTTTTAGAATCAAAAAAATATGATCTCATGTTTAGTAGTGAGAATTCACAGTATGGAACCCTCGCCTGGATTTTCCAAACTAGACAGGACTTTTCCTGAAAATAAAACCAAACCAAACAACAGAATTTGCCTTCTCTATCTTAGTACATAGTCACTCAGCTGCACAATTCAGACATCTGAATCAACTTCTGCCTTAATCTAATTCCTCATTTCTGATTCAGCAAGTGATTCTCCTAGCTTTACTTTCATATAGCCTTAACATCCATCCCCTTCTTTCATCCCTGTTGTCTCCCATCTCTCTGAACAGTAATGACAGTAAACTAACTGGCCTCTAACCTTTCAAACTATTCTTGCACTGCCTCCAGAAATGTCTCTCTACATGGTGGATATAGTCATGCCATTCCACAGCCTAAAACCCCCAATGGCTCTAACTCTGCTTGCAAAAGAGCCAGGTCCTTGGTGTGTCAGCTGGAGCTTTTAGAACCTGACTCCAACCATAGCACAAGTTTCATATCCATGCCGTCTTTTATCAGTGGTGTAGTCGCACTGTTCAATTAGCCATTCCCCTATAATACCTGTATTTCAGACCATGTCCCATCACCCGTTTCCTTGAACTCCACCCCCAACCCCTACCAAATGTTCAGCATTTCTTTAGGAGAATTCTATCTCTAGGATGAATATCTTACTCATATGTGGGTCATATGTGAATGACTTCACCCTCACTGCCCCCATGCCTAGTACACAGCCTGGTCCACATGGTAGATGTTTAGCAACCACAAACACAAATGAAGAGCACGAGCTGGAATTGAAATGACCTGAACTGATGGATAAACAAGACTTACTCAGAACATGTTGAATGATTAGCATTTAAAATAAAGGAGTTGTGGCACAAAGGTCTATTCATGACCTGAGCCCATCTGAGATGTTGTAGTAAGTTAGCTAAGGCTAGCAGTGATGGTCATTACAGATCCTGTTAACACAAACTAGTTATAACTAATGTGTTAGAAAAAAAAATCATTGGCATTCAAGATGAATTTGCTAGGCCTGGGCAGAAACACAGAGTCCAAAGCAACAGCAAATCCTGCTGTCTGTCTTCAAACTCTAATGAGAATTTGACTGCCTTTCAGCACCGCTGCTGGTACCATGTTAGTTCATCACTCACCTGGACCATGGCAGTGGCCTCCTAACCAGTCCCTTGCCTCTTCCTATTTTCAATACCCCAGCCAGAGTGTCCCCATTAAAGCATAAGTCAGTCCCTGTCCTTCAAGACTAAACTCACTAGTCTAAACCCACTAGTGGCTTTTCAGCCACTCAGAGTAAAAACAAGTTTTTTGGTTGTTGTTGTTTTTTTTTTTAATGATCAACCAGAACTAACATGATTTGGTCCTCACTACCTCTGGAACCTCATCTCTTAACTACCCTGACCCTCATTCAGGGTAGCTTTTCCACCCACAATCAACCACAATCCTACCTCAGACCCTTCGAAACTTGCTGTTCCCTCTACTTGGGATACAATTCTCTCAGACAGCCACACAGCTACTTCCTTCACATCTAAAATTTCAACTCCCCCTATCCTGCTTTACTTTGTTCTATTTAGCACTTAATACTCTAGTATATTATCTATTTTGTTCTCATTCATTGTCTCCTTTCCCATTGAAATGTGAGCTCCATGAAAAAAGTTGTGTTTTTTTTTCCTTTTTTCTTTTTTCTTTTTTGCTGTTGTTTATAATATTTTTCCTAAATCCTAGGACAGTGTCTGGCAGATGAATAACTATGAAATTCCATGGGGAAGGATCATTGTCTTTTTGGTTCAATATATTACTTGTAGAATGGGACAGATTTGACTAAATGCAGTTAGAGTTTTTAAAAGCACAGCCTGAGGAGGTTAAAAGTAATAGAATTTCATAATGGAAATGTACCTTAAAAAGCATACAGCCTAATTTCTTTAATTGACATACGGCAACAGAGGCCAGAGAAGTTAAGTGACTTTCTAAAGGTCACAAAGTCAGTTTATAGCAGAATTAAACTCAATATCCAAATTGCAGTTCAGCACTTTCTCTCCTTAGGATCCTGACTCTTACAGCGCTCTGTGTAATACATGTACAGTATAAGGCAGGGATTCTCAAACCTTCTTCTCATGGAATAAGAACTCTGAGAATTCTTTTCTTCCAACGAGGTTTGCCATTAAAATTTAATGATGGTGATCTTTTCATAACATCTTATGGGGATGAGGATATCTTTAATTGATATTTTTCCACAAATTTATGTTTTTGGTCAATAAGCTTTTCTTACCCCTACAAAGAGATAAGTAATTTAAAAAACAATATTACTGGGAAAAACTCTGAACCATAGTTCTCTAAAAGTAATTTGCTCTTTTGGCTCTGTGGAGGGCTGGAAATATTTAATATGGGTATATTTTCTGCTAGTACAAATGGATCCTGGTTCAAAAGATAGAATGAATCCTATTCAGAATTTTATTGTATTCCAAAGAGTTCCATGACTTCTCAGAGCCCTGCTTCCTGGGCATGTTTGAATGCCACTGGTGTAACAGCACGACACAGCTGCTTAAAAATCTATTATGAGAAGAAAGTGTCCAAATCAAAGAGTTCTCGGTCCTTCTGTACTCTGCACTTAGGACATATACATGGTATTGTGCCTAATTCTGTATTTTAGGTAAGTTACTGACTAGCATCCAGAGGTAACGTGTGTGTCACCAAATGAGAAATGGGAAAGGAATGGGAAATGGTTAGTCTGGGGCTTGAAGATGTAGGGGAACATGAAGCTGTTTTCAGAATTTTGAAGACAGGAAATAAAGATGAGGGAGTAGATTTGTTGTACTACAAACCCAATCTCAGT
Source organism: Chaetophractus vellerosus (assembly GCA_004027955.1). NCBI lineage: Eukaryota > Metazoa > Chordata > Mammalia > Cingulata > Chlamyphoridae > Chaetophractus > Chaetophractus vellerosus. The sequence goes on from PVKH010023413.1 coordinate 13,712, forward strand.
GCAGAGACACTGCAGGAGGGGGTCGTTTTGTTTTTTTTTAAGACCTATTTCATTTATTTCTTTCCCCTGCCCTCATTTGTTTGCACTCACTGTGTCCATTCCTTGTGTACT
>PVKH010023414.1:0-13856 GCA_004027955.1 Chaetophractus vellerosus
TCATTTTCAATTTCTAGTATATGCATTCAAGGTCACATTTGATCTCTAAAAGTCACTGTAATTTTCCCACAATTTGTAATGTAAAGCTTTTATTGTCAATTCATTCTAAGTATTTCATACTTTCAATTATGATTTCATTTCCATCATTGCTTGGTATCTATGGGGAATTTTGAACCTTAGCATATGTTCAAATTTTTAGAGCTCTCATGTATACTTAAAAATTAAACTTGTATTCTACAGTTATTGGGGTTTTTGTTTTAAATAAGTCCATTAAATCATGCAAGTTATTTGGATCCAATATTTTTCCTAATTTCTTATTTATTCAATAAATTTTCTAAGGGGGCGTGTGTTAACATTTTCTGAATTGAAATTCATCATTTCCCCCTTGTAATTCTGTCTGTTTTGTCATCCTGTATTTTGAGGCTTGATTTTAGATGCATAAAGGTTCAAGAAATATTATACATTTTGCTTTAAACATAAAGATGCATTGCCTCGGGTTATTTTATCTGATGTTGGCCACAGCAAAAACATGCCTCATACTGCCTGTGAACCTATGTTCTTTTCTATTTTCAATATTGTGGTTTTTAGTATTTTAGATCCTTTTTAATTTAACCCTGATTATGAATTCTCTTATGAATTCACTTATTAATATTCTCATTAAATTGAATGTGTACTCATATTTGCCAATTTCATTTTTCTACATTGCGTCTTGTCTCCCACTCCTTCCTTCTCAGTTCACTTTCTTTCTTGCTGAATTATATCCTTAGTGATTTTCCACTAGCTGTCTCCCTTAGACTGTTTCTCCCCCTCTTGAAAATATCCATAGCTTTACTTCATTCTGGAATGAAATTTAGCTTAGTATAGAATTCTATGTTGAGAGTTAATTTTGCTCAACACTTTGAAGATATGAATTCTACTGTTATCAGGACTTTATTAATTCTAATTGTTTCCTGTAGATAATCTAAACTTTTCTTCTGGTTGAATTTATAAACTTTTTATCCTTTATTGTTACTGTTTTCCAGTCTTAATGATCTGTCCAAGTCTGGATTTAAAAGTAAAGGAAAATGTAGTTGGATTGTTTAAAAATGAATTTATGTCTATTTTAATTTAGAATTTCTCAGCAATTTACTCTTTAAAATTATCGTTCTTGTCAAATGCATGTTGCGTTTTGTTTTTTTCCGAAGCCTTATGCACAATGATCCTGGAGTATTTTTAATATAACTGTTTGGGGGCTTATTTAAGAAGTGGCTAGATTAAACTCAATGCCATGTTACCTGCAGTTTTATTTAATCTCAGGGAACTTTTTTTTTTTTTTTTTAAGTTCCTAAGAACTACACAGAGCCAGTAGAAGGAGTTTTCCTAGTTCTTCTTTCAAAGATGAGGCACCGAATTAAGGTCTCAAGGTCTGTGTAGGGACCTCCATTTCCGCTCTGTTGCTTAGCATCCTGTCTCTTGTTACTGCATGGATGTTGATACTTCAGTGTCCGTCTCCATGCTGCATCCAGTTCTTAAGTCCCTGGGGGGAATCCAGAGACTTAAGAATTCCTTCTTATGGCCTTGGCTTTCATTTGGCTTCATTTTTAGCTCCTGATATTTCCCCTTCTTTCTTCTGAGTTGGGTTGTTTATTTACATATTTTTGTATTTCTGTGTATATGTAACAGATGGAACTTATTCTCTAAAGCTCAATATGTCATGCTTCCGGAAATCATCTGAGCAACACTCAACTCCCACTTTTTTGGATGAAGTTGAACAAAGTATTTGATAAGGGACAGTTACTTCAAGTAGGAGATGCCCCTATACATTTCTTGTGTTAGAAATTATTGACCCTGATGAGGGTCCAATCATAAATCTATTACCTTATTTGAGGTAGTGCTATGCATCAGGCACAAGACATTAGGATACTCTTGTCTATTTTGTAGCATCATTTAACAGCTAACAGGCACAAGTTTTGTGAAGAGATTTCTCACAGGAACATTTCAAGCATTACATGTTCCTTTAATCGCGATAAGTATACGTGGTGTTCTAGGAGGTCTTCGGGTCATTCACAGATAAGCAGGGCTTCTTGAAAAGCTCTGAAAATTTCAGTATAGGGTTGAGTTAAGCATCTTTGCCTATGAAAGAAATGCTCTATTAAATTTTAGTAGGGGCATTTTGAATAAGAGCTTTGAGCTCACCCTATGTAGGATTAAATATTTTACACTATTTCTAAACAGCCAGTGAAATTGGGAATTATAAATGTCAAGCGAATTTAGCTGGGGCTACTGTTCAGATGATTAAGGAAACTTATTGTATTCAACTCATATGTATATCTTGGAAAAAGTTGTTTAAATAATCTAAATTCTGAAATTTTTTTGGTCTGCATATCAATTTGTATTCACTAGCTATTTGGCTAAATTTTCACCATACCCATGACTGATGACTGTCTTCTTCATTACTCATTTTTAAGACTAGTTGAAAATTGACAAGAAGTAAAATATATTACCCATTTACCAAATAAATCTCTCTTATTATTTTCATATATAGTATACCTAGATTGCATGCATATATACATACATACATATGTGCATATGTACTAAAACAAAGTAAAAATGTAATATGAATCAGATTCTGTATTTTTGTTTCATAGCCTATTACTTTGTTCTCAGTATAATTGTTCTGGAAAAAACTATGACAGATGGGTATATTACACTTAAATTAATAAACCAGCTGGGGATTGTTGAAGAACCAAGGCTCTATGAGTAAGTACAATTTAGTATCTTGTTTCTCATGAATTAAATGTTTGTTTTGAGTATCTACTTCAGCAGATAATCCAAATAGTGTAACTTTTCTATCCAGAGGTTCCTAGAGTGTTAGATATTGAAAGAACCTTAGATATTGTATTGTAATTCTTTCATTCCCCTGAGGAAGATACTGAATATGAGTGAAAAAAAAGTGACTGGTTTATGTTACAAAACTAGCTACTACAAGGGAGTTAGTAGAATTGAAGTAACTATTTTCTCTTGACTCTCAGCCCAGGGTTCTCATTTAACCACCTTACCTTCGAATTTTCTCACATTTTCAAGCAAGGTAGTGTTCACAGTGATGTGTATAAGTGTTTTGTGACTTCTATCCATATGGTGACCCTATCTCCATATTTCGGAGAGTTGCTCCAGCTATAATACCCCGCCCCAATAATATGTGAGGGTTTTGTTTTTCCTCAATCTTCTATTTATCTTTTTATCTATGTTAGTATATGTATTTGTGAGTGTGTGTATGTGTATGTACATGTTTTTAAAATTATCTAATCATCTCAAAGTTTGTAATCAGCTTGAATTTGTTGAAAGACTTTAGAATGGATGTGTTTTTGTTATTAACTGAACATGTAAAAGTGAAGGAAAGAAACCAGTCTAGGCTGACTTCATGTTTTGAGTTTGGAAACTATTTGAGTTATGGTGCCATTCACTGAGCTAAGAGATACACAAATACAGGCCAGTTTAACCATTCCATGAAAATTCTTGAGGGCTCTGTATTTCAGGAACTATACTAGAAATTGGAGATGAAATTTTGGACAAATTAGATTTCTTCTCTCATATAATTTCAGTCTCGTGTAGCAGATAGGCTTTAAATTAATAACAATAAAATAACAATGTTCATCATTTTTCTTTTCAAATATTGAGCCAGGCATTGGCAATGCTCCAGTGAGTATAAGAAATTATTTCAACAGATATTTATAATCTCTCTTCCTTCCCTCCCTCTCTCCCTCCCTCCCTCCCTCCCTTCCTTCCTCCCTTCCTCCCATCCTCCCTTCCTTCCTTCCTCCCTTCCTCCCTTCCTTCCTTCCTTCCTTCCTTCCTTCCTTCCTTCTTTCCTTCCTTCCCTGCTTTTTTCCTGCACCTCCTCCTCCTTCTTTGCCTGTACCTTTCCCTCAGTTTTACCTAATGAGAAGAAATGCAGAGGAGTAGGTAGAAGATTTCCCTTTGGAATCAGGCAGGCCCGCTTTGGTCTTATTGATTCCAGGACTCCAGATTTCTGGTAGTGAGGAATGAGCAGTTGGGTGAAGAAGTGGTGAAGAACATTGACATAGCTGGATTTGCATTCCATCTCTTATTCCCTAGCTGGGTGACCTTGGGAAAGACAATGTGTTGCTCTGATGCTCAGTTTTCTCATCTGCAAAATGGCAAGACTAATAGTTCCTAATCCCAAGAGTTGTTGAAATAGTTAAATGTTCAAGTATGTAAAGCTTTTACTATAATTCCAACTACATTGTCTACATTTTTTCTTTTAAATTTTAGGCTTTTATAAATTATTATTTCAAGTACAAATATTTGATAAAATGATAAAAAACAAAATATAAATATTATTTGAACACTTATTCTGTTCAAGGAACTGTGTTAGTTATTGAGGGATCTAAAAATGAAGCACAACTTCAACCTCAGACAAATATTCAATATAGCTATCTAGTTGGAAAGATAAGATGTGCCTCTTTATTTTCCCAAAATGCAATTCCAAAAAATTTCTATATGGGCATTCATGTATGATGATGTTGAAATTACTGTTTAAGTAAATTCTTTCATAAATGTCTTGTTTGGCCTTTTTCTTAGAGATTGATCACTGTATCCTGCATTGTTAAGATGATATTGACTTTATAGTTAAAATTATATTTCAAATTATAAATATGCTGAATATATCGTATTTTCTCTTTAGGGAGAGCAAATCATTTTATGAACTTCAAGAAGTCAAGATTCTTGCTCAAGTTTTCAATGATGTTGTAAATATTTCAAGAATTGGTTTGGCATATTTTCAGAGCTCAGATCTGCAGTGTACCACATGCAACTACAGGATCCAAAGTCTAATGTTAAAATCACTTACATATCCAGAAAGGTAAGAAAACTAAATCATGGTTTCAAATATTACATTTTAAACTTGAAAATATTGGTTTGTTAAAGAATGGTTTAATAACTCGTGGATTCATATATCATTTTATTGTACATTTCAGATTATATTTCACATGAATATTAGAATAGCAAAATGATGCAAAATGCATTACATGTTCTCGTAGTTATATATTTGATTTCCTAGCTACCTTTCTAAGAATGTTGGGCATTGTAAATAAGAATTTGTAGATACTAAAACTATTAAAAATAATAAATGATAAGAACATGCATTTAGACAAGGTCTATGCCAACAAAGAACAATCGGCAAAAATCTTTGAAGTATAAGTTTTCTTATAACTTCTGGTATGATACTAAAATTTAGTCATTCAAAATTCAATAAGGAAGATAGTTTTATAATGCTAAAAGTCTATAATTCTGAATGTACTTGGTCTTTGATTGAAATGCTTATGAAAATACAAAAATATACAAAATATATGGACATTTTCAGCAGGAACATTAGCAACTTTCCCTTCCAGAGTACAAGATAGGGGGGAGGAGAAGAGGGAAAAAGAAAGAGAAAGAGAAAGAGAGAAAGGGAGGGGAGGAGGCCAAAGCTTGAAGGACTACAGCTGTGAGATTTTCAGTCTTCAACAAATTTCTGTATCCATCACCTTAAAGACGCAAGGGCTCCACATCGCATAAGAATGAAAACAATACCTGTAGTGTCCCAGAGCTACTTTCTAAGGAGGCCAGTGTTGCTGTACCATCATATTCACCTTTCCTGCCCCATTAATACCTTTCTTTTTTTTTTTTTGTTACATATCCCCCCCTTTCTGCTGGCTCTTGCTGTGTTCATTTTTGTGTTCTTCTGTGTCTGCTCTGTCTCCCCCCGTTGCGGCGACACGCTGAGTCAGCTCACCACCCAGGTGGCTTTCCCTGTTCGTGGGCGGCTCTGCTTCCGTTCGCGGGTGGCTCTGCTCTGTTCACGGGTGACTTGCCCTGCCCGTGGTGGCTTTTTGCCCCGCCCACGGCAGCTCTGCCCTGCCCACGGTGGCTTGCCCTTCTCAAGGCGGTCTGCCCGCCTGGAGAGGCCCCTGGGAACCATACCTGGGGCCTCACATGTGGTGAACCAGTGCCCTATCCACTGGGCTACAGCCAGCCCCCTAATACCTTTCTTTGTGCAAAAGAAATGTGGGTGAGAACAGAGATACCTATACGCTATAGTTTTACATCATCTTTTATTCTGGGATATAAATGGAAAGGAATTCATATTGTTCAGATATATCTTCTCTTTATGGTATTCTAACAGGAAAGAAGGACCAAGAGTTTCTTTAGTTCAGAAGAGGCACACAATGTAAATCTGGGCCAAACACCAGAAATTTAGCCAAAATCTTTGTACATAAAACAGTTCTGTGGCTCGAGATGAAGAAGAGAAATTTAGTCCTATACACAGGGAGAATAATCCACCCTTTTGTACACGGGCAACTGTGGGGGCGGAATAATCCTCTTGCCATTTAAGTAAAAGTAAACAGGAAAAATAATGACAACAGCAATAACAGAAGGTGGCCTAATTCAAGTTTCAGCAACATAAAAAAGAAAGATCTAACAATCAAGATTTAGATCGAGTATTTACCTGTTTTTGTTTGTTTTATCTTTATTCTATTTTTCTTGAGTATTTACTTTTAAAAGAGTTATTTCAAGAAATAGAAGTAACTTATATAAGGCATTACTTAATGTTATCAATGGTATTTATGAAAACAGTAATTCTATGAAAGAAGAGATGAAGAATGAGACGATGAGACAACAGACTGTTTAAAAGGGGAGTTTGCTGAGTTAAGATTCTGAAGCCAGCATCAGATTTAGTTTTAACATTAAAATTATAAATATAAAATACTATAATTATAAAATAATTAGCATTAACCTATAGAATATAGTTTACAGCATATTGTAATACTTTTGTAGCAAAGGCAAAGAAGGTGCTATATCACTGCAAAAGGTAAATAAAAAATATGGGATTTAGTTTTTTGAGATGTGAATATGATCAAGCATTTTTCTCACCATTTTCATCATTAAAAAGGAGAACTTGGCCATGTCATTTAATCAATCTGCGCTCATTTATTTATCATTCTGAACACTGGAGAAACAACTGAGTTTGTTTTTAGGATTAAATAAAATAAATGTGCCCAAACAGAATATTTTAAAGTAATGCTTCCATAACTTGTTAAGCTGCCCTTTGTTATTTTATTTTTGGAAGTTGAAATAAAGTTTACTAATTAATAAAAATAGTAAAAGATAGAAATTATCAATAATATGGCTAACAAATTTTATAATAAACCACAGAATAAATAAAGGTATATGAATAATAGAGAATATTGGATAAAACTTAGAAATTCAAAATGTGGATATCTGGTGTTATTGAAGAGGAGACACAACAAAGGAATTAATTGCAGATAGTAAAAGGAAACTGAGCCTAAGAGAATATAGACCTGAAATTGAAAGAATGAACTAAGAAGCAGGAAACTAAAAAGATGCCAACATTTAAACCCATTTTTATATATTTTCTTTTAAAAGTTTGATAATAAGGATAGATTCTACAAGTATTCAAATAAATTTTTGTGGAGTGGAAGATTCAATGTTGTAGTAATGGCAATTCTTATTAAACGTACTTGTACGTTTGCATCAAATTCCGATCAAATTCTAAATGATATATTGCTTGGTTCTTCCTCATTCTGGAAGAACAAATTCCTGAGATGAGCCAAGAAATTTTGAAAAATGAAAATTTTGTTTATATCTTTAACAGCAAATAGTAAAGCATGTTCCAAAACAGCAATAATTAAGAAGGTTTGATACTGGTAGATAAACATAAATTCAATTTAATCAAAACAATGGAAAACCCTGAATAGAATTTTGTATAAGATGAAAATAATATTTTCAATAATGACACAGGAATAAATTACTGACAGCTGAAAAGGATTTGATATATTCTTTATGTCATACAACAAAATTAGTTTCAGATATAGTAAAATGTTATGTGTTAAACAGTAAAGAAACAGAAGAAAACCTAGGTGAGTATTTGCGTGGTTGCAGAATAACAAAAGCCAAGGCAGAAAACTGAAAGGGAACTGTTAATCAATTTGCCTATATAAAAATTAAGAAAAAATCTGTATGTCACAAACTTCATCAACAAAAATAAAATAGACTAAGAAAGCATTTATTATATATATGTATGTGTGTGAACACATACGTGTATAATATTTTTAATTATTTACATAAAATTATTTTACAAAATGTGAAAAATACATTCCTGTTGAAACATAGAGAGTAGTATTTTTCTGCTTTCTTAAGCCAAAATCCAAGTTTCATCTTAGTCTACTTTCTTTGTCTTATATTCTACTTCTACTCATGAAATCCCTTTTTGTCTACTTTCTAAACATATTCAGAATTCAACCATTTCACCACCACCACTGCTACAAATTGTACTTGGCTGCAACCATCTCTTTCCTGACTCATTTTAATAACCTCTTAATTGTTTTCCTACTTCCATCTTTGTTTCCTGTAGTTTATTCTCAATGCCACGTGCAGGACTCTCCAATGGCTTGCCTCTATCATACTCCCAATAAACGCAAAGTCGTCACAATGGTTTACAAGACTCTCCAAGACTTCCCCCTAATCCTCTACTATCCCTATACCTCTCTGGCATCAACTCCTATTTTGCTACCCTTGCTTACTATATGGCCTCCTTTCTAAGGCAGTATCCCCCTTAGAAACTTTATACTGACTCTTTGCTCTGCCTGGAATTTTCCTCACCTAAAATTGCCGGCCCATAGCTACCTTTGTCATCCTCAAGACTGCTCAATGTCGTCTTCTCAATGAAGCCTACCCTTTCATCCTGCTTATCAATGTGACTATCACCCTCACCGTTTCTTCTCCCTTTTGCTGCTCTACTTTCTCTCCCGGGAATATCATTTATAGTGTACTATATGTTTTACTTATTTATGTATTTGTTATTTATTGTTTGTCTTTCCCACCTAAAAGGTAAGCCACTTAAGGGCATAGATTTTATTCTGTTTGGTTCATTGAAGTAGTTCAAATGCCTTGAACTGTTCCTAGTACATAATAGGCATTCAATGAATAGTTGTTGAATGAAGAAATGAAATAATAAATTGGCAAGGGACAATCTCCAAAATAAAAGTAACATATGGTTAATAGCCATACTTTAAAATATTGAAGCCCAGTAGTGCTCAAATAAGTTAAAAATAAAGCAATGAGGTTCAATCTATTAATAGCTCATAATTGAAAAAAAAATCCTCTTGTTGCTGAGGTCATACTGAAAATGCCACCCTGTTTCACTGTTGGTAGGAAATAACACTGGTATACATGTGAAAAGAATTTAACAAAATATACTAAGAACTCACAAATGTTAATAATTCTGATCCATTATTTTTTCTAGAATTTATGATTCAGAGACATAGCATAGGGTACTGTTTAAGAGCATCATCTTTAGAGACAGACTGCCTGAGTTTCAATTCTATTTCAACTACTTACTAGGTCTGTGACCTTGGACAAATTGATTAATCTTTCTGTGTCTCAGTTTTCTTATCTGTAAGATTGGAATAGTAATTGTCTACTTTATAGGATTGTTAAGAGGTTTATATACTTTATCTGTAAAGGATATAAAACATTGGCATATAATAATTGCTATGTAAATATTTGTTACATTAAGTATTTAAAAGGAAATATCAGAAATATATGTGTTTCTACATAAGAAAATTAATCACAGATTGTTTTATAATAGTGAAAAATTGAAAATGTTGTAACTTGCTGAATACTTTGAACAGTTTAACAAGTCTTCTTGGCAGGTATTGCTTTTATAAAAATATTAACATGTGCTAAAAATTCAGTGTTTATAGAAAGGAAAGAAATTTGTTGAAATGAGAAATTATTTTTGGACTTGACATTGAAACAAAGTGATTTAGAAATTATTTCCATATCTGCCCCTTGAATTTTTAAAAATATTGAACTCCTTAAATAATCAAAAGACCAATAATATTTTGCAGAAATTACTAGAAGCAGAGTCTTTGATTCCTCAAAAAATGACAAAGAGGCTTTTATATTTAATCTTCCATATGTGCTGTTATCTAGTTGATGGCTCAAAGGCAATGAATAGATCAAATCTTGTCCTTTGGGTTGACTTCATTGCATGCCAGGTGGGGAATGTAATGGTTCTATTACATTTTCCCAATACTGTGCCATGTTATTACAAATCTGTAGGGTGAGAAATTTAGGCATATTTTGCCAGTTTGAAAAACAAGACTTAAAAATTTTAGTGGTTGTATGGATGAGTAGGTTGTTAGAAGTAGTAGGGTCAGTGGAAGGCAAGGTAAGCTATTACAAATCTTACAGAGTCTTAAGTAATTTTACATGGCTCTACACATATTTCTGGGATCTATCCATTTATAACATCCAGAAAGATATTCTCTTTCTTCTCCAAGTCAGTCAAGTAAAAAGTTTGGTCTAATTATAGGCATACCACTCATCCATAGACCAACCTATTTACCTCCCTATCTACACACATACATATAGTTGGTAGGCACTGTAGAGAACATCAAAATAAAGAAAAAGGGCCAAATAGCACCTGAGGAAGGGGCAGGCCACTTTTGACTATTTCTAAAAACCCTAGGTAGACTTAATAATGCACATATTTGGAGAAGTAAATGGTAAAGAATAAAATGTCCCTCTGCTTAGAGGAGAAATGAATTTCATTTTTTCCCCTGTTTTCCCAACCAAGGAATATTTGATACTAGCACAGTTGGAATATTCCAATATATCAAAGCAATGGTTTTTCATTGCCTTCATAAAATATGAATAAAAGCATTTCTTTATAGGAAAATGTCACATACTAACTTGTAACAAAATCCTTAAATTTGTGTAATTAAGCATATAATGCTTGCCCATGCATCTATAATTAGTTAGATAATTTGAAGAATTATCTCTATAACTAAGCATGCACTGCATGGAAATGTTATTAATATATATTAGTAAATATAATTCTTCTAAATATGGAAGCAATTCTAAGGATCAACATGTTCTTGATTGGGAGAAAAATAAATGGGGAAGAAGCTTAATGTCAAGGAAATAAAATGGCAGTGTATTAGCTAAAACTCTTTCTGTTGCAAGAGACAGAAAATGCAATCACAAATCCCTACAGATGAAATATGTGACCAGATGTATCTGAAAATCTCTTGGGTTTGGCTGGCTTGGCTGGATTCAAGGCATCAGGCCATGCAATCAGAAGCACTTTTGTTCTAGCTCTCGCCTCTGCTATTCATATTTTGTCATTCTCAGGCTTCATGGTGCCAAGTTGGCTGCCAGTACCTCTAGGTATACTTGATTGCAAGTTCAAATCCAACAGGAAAAAGTAATCCCTATAGTTGTGCACCATCTCATCAGTTTTCATTTGGTAATGTAGACAACTTTGAATATCACAATGTGGTCAGAGAAGTGCTGTCTTCGGATTGACCAGGGAAGTAAATCCTTCGATTGGTTTATCCTGAACTCTGAAGAAAATATGGAGTCAAATTCCTCCAATGTTTATAGACTGAGCATAATACGGATAATATTACCAGAAGGAAGGGGAAAGGATGTTGGATGGCAAAAATAACAGGCTACTGCAGAGACACTGACGACAATTTAATGATATACAAAACTTTAATTACACGGAGATTGTCAGGCTTGTAGTATAGCCTGTTAAAGTTAAATATTGACTTAATTATTTAAAAATAGTTAAATAATAGGTTCTATATAATGCTGACTGATTGGTAAAATTAACTTGTGAGTGAAAGCAAATTAGATACCTAAGCTGAAGCACTCAAACTCAGATCTTTCGAGATCTGGATACTTCAAAGAATTTTGGAGTGGTTAGTTTTATTCTTCAATTTTGCTTTAGAGGTCTGAATAACAATAGTTTAAGATTTTGTTAGATAAAATTATATGAGATCGATGTAACTTCAAATATTATTTGAAGTAACTCCTCAGGTAATTTATTCCACTGCATTATGGAGGGTTTATGTATAAACTATTCAGATGTGTTGTCCTTTCTCAAATTAATTAATTTTGTAGCTTTTGCCTGAATGCCATATTTACTCCATGTTACTTCACAAATTTGCTATTGCATTTAGTTTTAGTAGTTTCAAGATCCTTTTGAAAATATTATGCATAATGCTTAGATTTAATAAAGTATTTGTTAAGAATGGCCAAAGGAGCTGAATTTAATTTAGAGAGTAACTTCAGAAAACCAATTTACATTTATATTGTTTGCGATGATATCTTTAATATTTCATTATTGTCTTTTAAACTGCATGGCTATAAGGCCAAGAGTATTTTGGGAGAAAGTGGGGATTGAAACTCTAAAACTCTGAGGGATGTTTAAAATGAGCAATTTTGGCAAAACTACTTTATATTTACAAAGTTTGTTTAGCCATCCTGAAACCGTTCCCTGACTCTCACAATCCATTCCTACCCCCATTTTATCTTGGTCCTCAAATTACACTCTGCAAGTCCAGTGTAATGTTGAGAAGTGATAGAAATAAAAAAATTCCAAACATCATCAACAATATTAGTTGTATATGTGTGTTTCTGAACATAATGCAAGCTATGTCTCATATAATGATAATAATCAAGTGGTTTTTAGAAGACCAGAAATGAGCTGTTCTTTTATACTCTGTGTTCTTATTTGAGTCTTTTGTGGACCCCAGAAAATTATGTTCTTAAGTTAACCCATTCCTGTGCATGTAAACCTATTGGATATGTGTCTTTTGGTTGGATAAAGTTAAGGGACCTTTTGATTAGATCATTTCAGTTAAGGGCCTTTGATTAGATTGTGGGACCCAGGGTGGGTCCTATTCCTCTCACTGGAGCCCTGTATAAACAGAGGAATGAAAGTAGAGACACACAGGAAAAAAGCCTCAAGGAGGGATTTCTGAGGCTGGAGGCTGGAATCAGTGAAGCACAGAGCCATAGAAAGAGGCCCTCGAGCAACAAAGCTGAGAAAGACAGGCCTGGAGGAGGGGGAGAGACTAGCCAGCTGCCTTTATGCCCTGCCATCTGCCTGATTGTCTACAGTTGCAACTTAGTGAGGCAGAATCTCTTGAAGATGCCTTGATTTGGACATTTTCACAGTCTTGAAACTGTAAGCTTCACCTTAATAAATTCCTATTATAAAAGTCAACCCATTTCTGGTATTTTGCATTGGCAGCCTTTAGCAAACTAAAATATGCTATTAGGGTCATTAATGAAAAAAAGGTTAATATACTTAGGAATTTTTGGAAATTCAAACTTTTAATAATCACATTAAAGAAAAAGATTTGGTCATATCCTACTTCTAAATAAAAACCTGTCTGCAGTTGGCTTACAACAGATAAGAATTTGTTTTTAATATAAAATGTGGCTCTTTAATTTGCCTAATATTTTTTATGACATAATTCAAAGCAGTAATTGTGTAACTGCACAGTGTAATAATTTTTAGGTTATAATTATTAAGTCTTCAGCATATATATTTTCACTAGTCTGTGAGATACAATTAGAGTACTTACTTAAATACCCAACAATCAACTAAACTCTCAATAAGATTTTATTAAACATACATTGCAAATATATATACATGTATTTTATTTTATTTTATTTTATTTTTTTAAAGATTTATTTATTTTATTACATATCTCCCCTTCCCCCCGCTGCGGCGACGCACTGAGAGTGGTCACTGCGCAGGCGCGGCTTTCCCCGCTTGTGGGCGGTCTCTGCGTCCATTCATGGCTGGCTTTCAGTTCGCAGGTGGCTGGCTGCGCTCCATCCGCGGGCGACCTGCCCTGCCCGTGGCGGCTCTTGCCATATCCGTGGCAGATTCTTGCCCTGCCCACAGCGGCTCTGGCCCACCCATGGCGGCTTGCCATTCTCAAGGCGGTCTGCCCGCTAGGAGAGGTCCCCGGGAATCGAACCCGGGGCCT
>PVKH010023415.1:0-13861 GCA_004027955.1 Chaetophractus vellerosus
GGTAAGTTCAAATTTCAAATGATCAAGAGGAAAGTCAAGAGGGAGTTCAAAGAAGTAGGGCACTCTTTTGTTTTGTTGTTGTTGTTTGTTTGTTTTTGGCTCTGTAGCATCCCCGGGGCCTTCCCTATATAATTTTATCACCATCTGAATATTTTTATAAGTACATGTTTATGTGTATGTACATTTACGAAGTTACTATTATAACACATTATTAAAATAATAAAGAGTTGCTTTTTTCACCTAAATTGTAAATAGGCGATTTTCCATGTCATTGAATATACTTAGAAATTCAGTTTTTAAGGGCTGTAGAGTTGATCACTTTATGCAAGAAAAATAAAAACAAAAATCCATAAATAAAATGAACTATTCCCTGATTTTGGGCATCTAAACTATTTCCCAAATTTTGATATTATAGGCAAGGCTGCATGAACACCATTGTATATAAATCATTTGAAAAGTTTTTGATTGTTTCCTTAGGAAGAATTTCTACAAAGTGAATTGCTAAGGAATTGATAATGCATTTTTTCAGGCATTTACCAAGAGTTTACCCAATAGCATGGCATGAAAAAGCCCTTTTCAGTGCATCCTGATCAATATATTTTATATTCATTTGTCACCCCACATTTTCTTTAATCAACTAATTGGAAAAATATTGTTTTAATGCCATTTTTAAAATAGTAGTGATGTAGCAGTTAAATTTGAGCATATTGCTCATTCAACATGGCCAGGTATATGTCTATCTTTCTATTCTTATGAAACATATAGCAATATTCTTTTTATCTTTCTATTGCGATAGTCACAATATCAATATTAACATTCTGTTTTCCATTTAATCCTTTAATTACATATACTTTTTTTTTGTTACATATCCCCCCCCTTTCTGCTTGCTCTTGCTGTGTGCTCATTTTTGTGTTCTTCTATGTCTGCTTTTTGTCTCCCCCCATTGCGGTGTCACACTGAGTCGGTCCACCGCATAGGCGGCTTGCCCCGCTCGTGGGTGGCTTTGTTCTGTTTCGTGGGTGGCTCGGCTCCATTTGCGGGTGCCTCGGCTCCATTCTCGGGTGCCTTGCCCTGCCTGTGGTGGCTTTTTTGCCCTGCCCACGGTGGCTTTGCCCTGCCCACAGCAGCTTGCCCCCTCAAGGCAGTCTGCCTGCTTGGAGAGGTCCCTGGGAACCGAACTCGGGACCTCCCATGTTGTGTACTGGCACCCTATCCACTGGGCTACAGCTGGCCCCAGTTACATATACTTTTGACACACCAGAATCTCATACATAATGTGTATTTATATCAATCTATATTTATATATGGTTTCTTTATTTTCGTGATTAAAACTATATTCTTTGTGACATATCATTTTCAGGATAAAAATGAATGAAGAGACTATTTGTGTATATATATTTATAAAGAATTTATATATGCATACATTATATGTTATACTTCACAGGCAAATTTCTTGTAATTATTCTTCTTCAAATTTTCTTTGTTTATGTATTCTCTATGTTCTTTTATTTGCACTTCAGAATAAATGTATTATATTCCAAAAATCCACTCCCAAAAATTGCTTTAGAATTTCCAGGAAATAAATATTTATACATTAATTTGAGAAAGCTATAAGTTCTTTAAATTTTAAATATATTTTCTGAGACAAGGTCATACTTTTATCTTTTTAGATCAGCCTCTATGTGTTTAGTGGTATTTAATTTTGGCATTGTTTAAATTTTTTTCTGACGTTCTTTACATTTATTTATGTATTTACATTTTTATATATTTATATATTTATTAACTTATTCTTGTATATAATAAATACAAATTTTGAGTGCACTGAAGAAAACAAGCTTATGAATATACTTATAATGGTCATCTTACTAAATGCATATGTTAGGTCTATTAGTTTACAAATTATAATAACAAGCTTTCTAGGAAGATAAACATATAGTCAACTAATAATGAAACTTTTGTTTTTCCCTTCCTAATATTTATTTATTTAGCATGTATTTATACATGTATTTATTTTTCTATTGCATTTCTTTTATTTTTACAATAATGCTATAAATAGTAGTGACAGCATGTGTCTTTGTCTATACCCTCTAGTTGGAAAGATTTTCATACTTTCTTGTATGTGATATTAGTTATTTCAAATCCATATTCCAAATCATGTTAAGGGTAACATCTTATCAACTTTTGTTTCCTTTGTGGATACTTTAGTTTAAAAAATCAAGAATGGGTTTATGTGTCATTAAATTCTTCTTAATAATTTATAAAAATGATTGTTTTTTCCCTCATTTGATCTACTTATGTGGTAATTTGCATAACTAAATATACTAATTTTACATCATCCTTAAATATCTAAAATAAAACCTACTTGCTCATTTTACATTATTCCTTTGATATTTTACTGCATTCCATTTGCTAGAGTTCTTGCTATGATTTTGCATCTATGTTAGTCTATATTCTTTCGATAAACAATTCCACAACATTTTTGCATTATTATATAAAATGTGTTTTAGCATCAAAACATCATACCATGTACTGAGAAGCTTTCTACACTTTTTCTGCTGTAGAACTATCCATAAATATGTGAAATATTTTTCCTTAAGCATAAGAAAGAAATGATACTAAAAATTATATGTTCATTTTCATACATATTCGCTTTAAAATTTTTATTTTGCTTAGATTCTAAAATTCAACAGAATGAAGTCACATGTTTCTAATTTTACTACTATTAATAATAACTCATATTTTATTGTCTCATATCTTCCTTTTAATTCCTAAATTTGTTATTTTTGTGTGATTTCCTTGTTATAGCTTTTGTCAGTGTTAGGTTTTTTTTGCTGTTTTTTGTTTTTTTCAGGAGGTACTGGGGATTGAACCCAGGACCTGGAACCTGGGAAGCAGATGCTCAATCACTGAACTATACACGCTCCCCTCATTATGTGGTTTTGTTTGCATTTTTAATAAAACAGAAGCTACTCTTATTTTTCTTCCTTTTTTCATTCATTAATTTCTGTTTGACTGAGTTCTATTTTATTATGTCTCAAAATACAGAATTTAATTAGTTATAGTAATTTTCTTTTTTATCCTTTTCAGTTAATCAATTAAAATTGTATTTATTCATTTTCTTACAGTTGGGCATTTTAGTTCTTTCCATCTCTGGACTATTAAGAATAGTGCTGCAATGAACATTCTGGTGTATGCCCTTTGAGGGCATATGTACACATTTTTACTGGGTGTAGACCTAGAACAGAATTTGCTCAGCTATATGGTATTCTTGTGCTCTGCTTTTATAGATACTGTGCAAAATTTTTTGAAGTGGTTTTACTAATTTATCAACCTGTTAACTGTGCATTAGAATTGTGTGTGCCCCACAGCCTACTGACCTGGTAATGTTGTCTTTTATTTTTTGTTTTTTATCCATTCTGGGTGGTATGTACTCCTATCACATTCCCCTAATGACTAATAAGATGAGGATCTTTGAGTATATGCATTACCTATTTGTATATCTTCTTTCTGAAATATGTACTCAAATCTTTCTCCTATTTCGATTGGGTTTTTTATATTTTTCATTTTGTATTGTAAGAGTTCTGCATAACTCTGAAAATGAAACACTTGCTAAAAATGTCTCTCCCTTTTAATAATAGCAGTAATAGTAGTAATAGCAGCCGTTTTTCCAGGAAGGATGTGGTGATGATATAATTTCTTATACTTTATATCTAAAAGGGCCTTTCCTATGTTTTCATACATTAGCTGCAAATTTGCTTGAATTGTTTAATGTTGCAGTTTTCTATCTTCAAAATTCAGTAGTTACAACAATGCAAGGTGTTGGTGTTGGGTTGATGTATGGAAGCCCTGTATGATGTTATGCACATTTGTTTTGTAAGTTCACAACTTTTACTATACACTTATTGTTTGTGTATGTTCATGTATGAATGATATACTTCAATAAAATAAAAAAATTTCAGTAGATATTACTTAATCTTCCGACTTTTTTTCTTAGACAAAATATAAGTCCAGTGATTTTTCATTCTTTATGTTTCTTAAAAACTCAAATCTTATGTTTTATAGATTTTTAAATTTTTGTATTGGTTAGGGTCCAGTTAAGAGACAAATCACACCATTTACCAGTTACTCTAGCTATTTAATAGAAAGATTTGTAGAGTAGGTATAAAAATTAACTAGCTAACGAAAAAGTCAAGAAAAGAATACTATATCATAAACATACCAACTAAAGGGAACAGCTACCAACTCTGGGGCTGGAGAAAAATGAAAAGGAATTGGAATTATGAAAATTTAGAAGCTTGTGGGAGGGGCCCAGTGCAGCTGAAGCTCAGACCTCTGTGACTGGCCACTGCTCAGTTGGTGCTGTTATCTCTGGGCAGTGTCCTGGGACTCAGACCACTGAAGAGGCTGAATCAGCCTGCTGGTGCTGATGGCACTGAATGATCTCAATGAGGCCAATCCTGCAAGTGATGAAAAAGCTGCAAACTGAATGTAACAGATGCTACAGAACAAACTGCTATTGTTGGGGCGAAGAAGATAGGATGAGGTGACACAGGAGTAGGAAGCAAACAAGAAGCAAGACTTTTACCTCTTCTGGTCTTACAATCTCTGTCTAGCACCCTCGAGTGTTATACCCTACCAGGGAAACCACTGGCAAAGCAATTTGTGGCTCATGGAGTTTCACGTACTACCTCAAAAAGCAAAGTATAAAAAGGAGAATGTGGAGCTGAGAAGATAATTAATAATTGGCACATTTTTCTCAAAATTCAAAATGTTTACCAGGACACAATCTGATGTCAATTTTTTGTTCTTTCAACTTAATACTTAGAGATTCATTTTAACAATCTCAAACATGTCTTTCTTCTGCTCAGGAAAGCTTTTCTCTATTGAGACTTTTAAAAAAAATTGCTCCGTTTTCCATTGTTCTAGTCCCCTGATTCGGGATATGTATTTTGGTATATATCTGTTAGTGGGTCTGTGTGTTTTTGATCACTGTTTCCTTCTCCGCAAATGTCTTTTCCCTTAACGTTTTTATTTCTTTTCCTCTTCAACTAGGAAGTTATTCTTCTACATCATCTATTCAGTCGTTGCCAGTTTCTTTATAATCTTTATTTCCAGTACTGATTTAAAATTTTAATCCATTTTAATTTTCCTTACATAATATCCTAGTTAAGACACCTTTCTTTTCTTTCTGTTGCATAATCATCCTATTTCAATTCACTGTTTTCTTAAAATCTTTTAAAACCTCCAGTATCAACAAATTCATATTTTCTTGAAAGCCCAACATTTACTTATAAAACATGAGTTTCAAAATTTACCACTATTCTTCTTTAACAGTAGTGTTTTCTTATGTTACGGAAAGAATCTTACCCATGTTTTGCTGTGTTTTGTTTTGTTTTCCTATATCTAATGAGCTGACTTGTCACAGAGTGTCTGAGTCTCTTAATTTCTCTCACGGTACATCTAATTGCTCTCAAAATCCTACTCAAACATTTTGCTAGAAGTTTAATTAATCTAAATATGCATTATTATTTTAAAAAGTTATCAGATGAGAGAGGCAAAGTGAACAAGAATCACGGAAAGTCAAAGCATTGTTACCTGACAATTTCATTTTTTGTGTGTGTTCGGTAAAGCTATTTTTATTTTTGCAGCATAGTTTATCAAATTTTCTACTAGTACCACAGCTTATATCAAACTATATCTGTTGATATTTGTGCTGGATTTCTCTTGGCTACAGTTGTTGAGAAATACCCAGAATCCTACAAGCACTGCTGATTGGAAAAGATGATGTGTAAGAATGAAAAGAGGTTGAAATAAAATATACCCTATTGATCTTATAGAGATAGGGTGCCAAATAAAAAGTTAAGGGCATTCTTCCTCTAATTTCCTAGTGATGCTGTGATTTTTTGAAGAGGGAACTGAAACTTGGCCTTGGTATTAGTTGCCATCTGATCCCATCGGTAAATTAAATAAAAGAAAATTCTTGGAATTGTTTCTAAAGAATGAGGTACATCACACCCCCACCCCCCTTTAAGGCAACGTTTGTTTCTGTTAATAAGTTTTAATGGCAATTGAAGAAAAAAATAATGTGTTAATCTTATCTTACTCTGCAGAGAATGCATATATAATTAATATCAATTTTACCAATCATATTTATCTTTTCTCTTGCAAGAGAAACCATTTTTCCTGAAGTATTGAAGTAATATTTTTCTAGAGAAAAAAATCACTTAATTTGGAAATTAATGGTAAAATTTCACATTCTTCAATATTAAGTATTTTTAAAAATCTGCCCTGTGAGCTATTTCTATTCAGAAATGGTAAAAATTATAATAATAGAATAAATGTTTCTCTGGATGATCATTTTCACATTTCTGTTAAAGGAAAAAACATATTCAATGTTTTTTGCTGCTTTACTTTTTCTAATATTCAAATACAAGTTATCATTTCCATCTGTTTCTTTAGTGACTTTTTCATACCGCTTACAATGATGCTAATAAATTCATTCTTTATATTTTTTGTATCCTCACCCTTTTATTATCTTATTCACTTGCTATATGATTCTGTAATGAGAATACACACACTTACATTAAAGATTTAATACATTACCTATGTTATTTCAGTTTCTTTTTCAATAATTGCTTTGCCTTACAGCTTTCTGATCCTTCCTAATGAGTTTACTTTGAAATATCTTAATATATGTATTTCATTATAAATATTCTCCAAACCTAATTATAAATAAATAGGATAAAACTCTAATAAATAAGGTACTTGCAGAAAATTTCCATGTTATTATATCTGAATTATCTATCCAGTTTCTTCTAATGCCCCTTGTATTAGTCAGCTAAAGGGGTTCTGATGCAAAGTACCAGAAATCTGTTGGCTTTTCTAAAGGGTATTTATTTGGGGTAAAATCTGACAGTTGCAAGGCCCTAAAGAGTCCAACTCAAGGCTGCTTTCTCACCTGTCAGTTGTCACGTGTTGAAGCAAGATGGCGGGCGATCTCCACCTGGTCTCTCCTTCCTTCTTCCTCTTAAGGGTCCATGGGCCCAGCTTCTCCTGATCTCAGCTGTAGGCTGGCATATGGCACATCTCCCAGGGCTTCCTATACCAGCCTGGCATAGGGCTCATTTCTTTCCAGGCTTTTTCAGCTGCTCAGCTGCTCTGTTCTCTTCAGCTGCAAACTATCAGGCAAACAGCTCATCTTTTCCCAGGGCCCCAGGATCAAGCATGACAGAGCTATCTCCTCTTCCATGTTTGTGGAGCTCTCCCTGTCTTCCTGTGTCTATCTGAGTATCCATTTATATCAGCCTTCTAAGGGGATGGGGACTCAACCCTGAGTCACACCCTACTGACATGGTCAAATCAAAACCCTAATCTCAACAGGTAATTTAATCAAACACATCTTAGGTGAATCTAATACAATCAAAGGGGCTCACACCCAGAGGAAGAGACCAGTTTACAAACATAATCTCTCCTTTGGGGGTTCATAAATAAACTCAAACAGCCACATCCCTTTTTAATTGGCTACGTATATGTACACTTCATTATTTGCATTGTCTTCCTTGTCCTTGTATTTGCTGGTTAGCTAGATTATGCATTATCTCAAGAAATCCGTTTTTGCTCTAATACCATGCTTAATGTTTTTATTTTTTAAATTCTTTGCATTTTAATTAAATGCATTTTCGCAAATTCAATCATATTTTATAAAAATACATTGAATGGTTTCATTTTTACTTGAAATAATCTTTCTCTTTAAATCAAGATAGTATAATTCTGGTTTAGGTACTCTCTAAATCCTAGGTATGATTTAAAATACCCCAAATTTCTGTGGTTTGATGGCTATTAACAGCTACCTGACTTTCTTGTTACTCAGAGAGAAACAATCACTAGTCAGTGACCTTTCACTCCAGACCCATAGCAGAAAATTGGTTCAGCATCACCCACTGACAGTTGTTTATTTTTTCCCCACCTCTACAGAGGTGATTTTTCCACCTTGTTTTATTTTTCATAAATTGCTAATGTGCCATTTGACCCTGGTTGTTGCTTCTCTGATTATTTTGAATAATATTCCCAATTAAGATTAATAAAAACCAGTAAACTGTCCTCTTGAGTTTTGGTTATTTATGACATCATTTATTGTAGAAGGACAGAAAATTAGCTCATGGCTTAAAATTAATGAGTGTATTCTGATGGATTGAAGAACAAAATTATATCAATTTCATGACACATTTTGGTAGGTGTTACATTAAGACAGCTTAAGTTAAGGGTTAGATATGTCCTCATATTTGCAGTCTCATAAAGGTGGTGAAAATAAAGAAGTACAAAAAATAGTGAATGGACATTGTGGTGTGGTGATTGGCCATATAAAATCTCTGATGCCCAAACTAATATTTGCATTAGTGATTCTTTCTATTTCTTCAATGCTCCTTGCCTTGGACTGATACTTTCAAACCTTAGGCTACAGCTAAGTCTTTCCCATTTTTTCCTTCATTTCTTGAGTTAACTCACAGAGAATTGGTACTGCCTGAACACTTCCATAAGTAGGCCTAAATTTTTATAAATGTATCATACTGCTACTAGAGAATTTGCAAAAGAGACTAAAACAAGCAAATTATTTTCATGATTCACCATGTCAAAACTGATTCACTCATCGATTCAAAACTTCATGTTAATAATATCCACAGGACAGTTGCAATTTCTGTTCAGTCTTAAGCTTATATGGTTGGAAGTATTATGAGAACAGGAGTTGATGCCTGTCATTTTTCCCATTATGTCCCAATATCTGGCACAGCACCTTAAACTTCAAGACCTCCCACTTGTATGATGCCTTCTAATGCCCTGTTTCTATTTTTGTATTCAAAGTTTGGTATTCTTTTTCCTTAGATGGCACCTAAAACTATATAAGCTTCAGTCTGTTTTGGAATCACAAATAAAAAGCAAGATATTGCTTGTTTACTGAGTTTCACTGGAGGCTACTAATGAGGTCAAGTTTGTAATATGCCTTCTGGAGTGAATGCTTTTTTAATCAGGGACTTGATTGATTTATCAGATTTTAGAAAAGTAGGGAAGCATTCCAATGAGAAGAAACAATGTGTGTCAAATCACTGAGTATGAAATACAAACAAAAAGAGGACGCATTCAGTTTGACTGTAAGGTAATGGAAAGAATGGCCCCAAAATGTCAGATAAAATGTCAGACTCCAGATTAGGTGGGAACTTGGCTAAGATAATGTTATCAGAGGCAGTGTCTGGATTCTTGGCTTTTTCGTGAGAAAGAATTCACGGATGAGTCACAATCAATTAAAAATTTGAGGGGGGTAAAGGAAAAAAAACAAAAGTATACCCTCAGAGTTGGGGATGGGCATTCTCAAGGGAGAGAAATGCAGAATTCTGCCCTGGGGTCCACAGTTTTATGGGGTACAGGGCTCCAGGATCTGCACTGATTGGGACATTTGAGACAAAGCAGGGGAATTCTGCTGGGTGATTTGATTTTCTTAGGGGGTTAAGGGTTCCTGTCCAGTGGTGATTGGCTTCTGCCCGCTGTCCATGAGCTCTGCAGGTAGTGTTGGCCAGCAGTGATTGGCCTCTGGTCACTGTCCACTGGACATGAGGTAACCTGAAAGTGGAGAGGGGGTGGTGGTGGAGTCCCTCCTGCCCCTTCCCTCTTTTCTGCCATGTAATGATGTTGCCTGCTGCCTTCTGATAACACAGCCCTTGGGTGTGTGCTTGTAAGTTGCCTCTTCCTAACTTGCTTTTGTGAGTCAGCAGGCTGATGTAAGTTAGCAGGCCATTGCCTCAGTATCTGTTTGTGTGGCTTATTAGGTTTTCTGTCCCCTTCCTCCTTAGGCCCTTATTCTATCCTGCCTCAGTAAGGACATTGTATAAGGTTTAATCAGGAAAGTGGCATGGTTTTGTTTCAATTTTTTAAAGATTCTTTTGGCTGAAGGATAGTTTATAATAGTTCAAGGAAATTATAAAAGTACTTGAATCCACAGTAAACTTGCTAAGATATATTCCCAGTAATTCAGAGGGATTACTTGATAAATCATGCCTTAAAATTAGAAAGCAGACCATCAGAAGATAATGTGTTGTGCCCCTTATTTGAGTATAGCCACCTCGTAACTTCTTGGTCTGGAATGCAGTGCCTCTCATGGTTTAGACTCCACTTTTCTTTCCCAGTCTTCACTCTCACCAATCACCTGTTGAGTGTTCCAGCCATATTGGATCATTCAGCATCCCTGCACATGCCTTATCCTCTCTGTGCTTCTGTTTCCTCATGTAAAGTGGAAATAATAATATTCATCTCATAAGGTTATGTGAGGATTAAATGAATTAAAACATATAAAGTGCTTAAAACCATGTCCCCTGAACATGCCTCGATTGTTTCTACTCATTTTTCTTGTCACATGCTCAGCCTTCTGCCTAGAATGTCCTTCCATTTTTTGTGTTTGTGTGTGTGTGTGTGTGTTCATTAACTTGTGGTTGCCTAATACCCACTGATCATGCAGTTTCTTTCCTCTAACTTCCACCTGCCCTTTGGATACATTCAAGAGCTCTTAAACAACCCATTCTAGAAAGAGAGCCTAACATTTCCTTAAGTTTCCTTAAGTGCCCTGTGACAGGATTAGTTATTAACAAGACTCACTTTATTGTACTTGAGAACAATGCTTTCAGGAAGTATTAAAAATATATTAGAATTTCTTTCACCTAAAACCTAAATAAGATCATTTATAATATTTTCATCATTTAAAACCTAGTTTAATTTGTACCTTTTCCAGGTACCTTTTCAAAATCTTCCCAGTTAAAATAATCTTTTCTTTTACTGAGTTCCCAGTACACATTACTTTTTTTGTTCCTCTGCCATTTGTCAGAGTCTTGCTTCAGTGGATGTTAGACAGGTGTTTTTTCTTTGACAAGTTTCCACAGATGAATCAACTTCTCTCTAGCATTAAACATTAGTGCTTCATTCATTTTTTTTTTAAATCTCCAAACGTTTACTGACCATGGTGATATATCAAAGAAAATTAATCAAATCTACCCTCAGAGAGCTTTTATTACATTGAAGAGAAACAGGGAAAAAAGAAGCTGCAGGATTATAACGGTAGTAGATGGGAGCTGTCAAGGGACTCCGAAGAAATTAAGATGTACATGACCATTTCCATGAGGTTTTGGGCTGGTGAATTCTACCAAGTTTTGGGATGTGGTTAATTGACCTGTTAATTTAGCTTTTTAAAATGTCACATTACTTAGTAAATGTGGGTAGTTTCTGACCATTAAAGATAGGTGAGATTTATTGGTCTTTAGCCTATAAACTTGCTTTCCATGTCATATAAGAAAAGAAAGTGGCAGGCTGAATTTGTCACATGTCCCAACAGTTGTTAATAAGAAAGGACAAAAGCAACCATACAGTATATTAGTGTAAGCATAGTGACCTCCTCATTTTCCAGTCAGGCACTCCAAAAATACTTCTTAAGAAAAGGCTCACTGAAAGGTATATGCAGAAGTATTCCGAAAGTAGGATAAGCATACTTTCTTGTGGGATCAGAGGAAAGAGTTCTCCATTAAGTAGGTAACAAAGTAACAAACACAGTTCTGGAACTAGGAAATGCTCCAAAGCTATTATATTGGTGGGTTTGTGGAATTATTATACTTTGATTATGTAAGGACATGGATGCCTGAACTGTCTTTCTGGGAAACCACATAAAGTGAGTGAAAATATATGTAATATCTTATGCTTTAGAAGAACCATCTACTATTTAGATAGTTATATTGTAAGCACTTGCTGTAGCCATCCCTAAATTGTGCACTATTGACAAAGCATGTAAAGTATTAAATAATTTTACCTTGGATACAGATGAATTCACAAATTATTTTAAATTTCAGGAAACAAGAAAAGTGGTAGCAGGAAAGACTTTCTAGAGAAAACGTATCTGAGTTGATCAATGTAAGAAGCGTAGATGTAACCTGGAATATATAGTAAAATGTACCCGGAATGAATGCACAATGACAAAAATAGCTGAGAAAGATCTAGTAATGTGCCATAAACTTCTAATTGTCTCTGAATATCCATTCTCCCCTTCTTATTAAAATATAAACATCAATTTTTAGCTGGGTATATGTCTACCCGAAAAAAGGTTCTCAGTACCTTATCAGTTAGGTATTGCCATGTGATTAAGTTCTAACCAATGGAATGTGAGAAGTGAGATGTGTAATTCACAAGATGGATTTTTAAAAGGAAAGGATGGGCTCTCTTTTCCTACTTTTCTTTATCCTGCTATTTGGAATGTGGTAGTGATAGTTAGGACCCCATCTTAGGACATTGGAACAAGAGGATTAGGAGACAATTCTCCATGGGTCTTTAACATCTCTGCACATTTTTTGAGCAAGGAGATTCAACAGTTCTGTTTTCCTGTCTTTTCAAGGCTATTTGCAAGTCAAATAGCCTTGAAAGACAGAGATAGTGTCTTTGGGGCAGAGAGCAGATTAGCGTCCTGACCAGTAGACGCAGTATCTTCCTGA
Source organism: Chaetophractus vellerosus (assembly GCA_004027955.1). NCBI lineage: Eukaryota > Metazoa > Chordata > Mammalia > Cingulata > Chlamyphoridae > Chaetophractus > Chaetophractus vellerosus. Next base: position 12,516 of record PVKH010023415.1, read on the forward strand.
GTTGCTTTGTATCACTTTGGTGATACTTGAGGGGATAAGTGGGACCAATGTGAAAATGAAGTGCAAGCTTCCTCTTGTGCTGTAATAGTCACTTCTCTTTCCCAGGAGTTTTGTGTCTTCTGCCAGCATCTATGAAACTGTGGTAGTCCAATTTGTTGGCTTCAAAGTAGGGTAAAATTTCATACTCTTCACAATTCTTGACAAATAGTCATACTCGAAAGATGATGTATTAAAAACTGGGAAGCAGCCTGGGTCTGAACACCCACAAAACCACTCACAGATATTTGCACACAAATCCTAATAATACAGAATTTGTTTCCTAGAATTGCAATATTGTATGTATTAGAATCTAAAATATGTGGCACTAACTTAACCTGGCAACAAGACCTCATGACACTGAAACCTGGAAACCTGGTGGCAGGCAAAACATTCGGTGAAATTCGTCTACCTGGAGACTAAACATGTAAGTTATGGAAAATAGTACAGAAGACTCAGGTTGTTAGTGATATTGGCAAATTTTTACCATTTTCAGCAGAGTTCTAGATAAGTTCAATTAAGTCAGGGGTAGTTCAGAATCACCTGTTAATACTTGACATATAAGCATTTCACTGGACGTTATCCATTGCAAACTGAAATGTGAAGGATGGTCTCCTGATGGTCCCTAAAAATGTTATCTTTCAGTTATTTTTCTCATTGCTTCAAAATGAAATCCCAGCTCCAAGGCATGACATATCCTCATTCACAGTCTAATTTTTTCCTTCTTGCAGCTGCATCTCCTCTTTCCCCACCTTCATTCCATATCTTCCATCAATATGACATTCCTGCCACCCTTTATTTATCACATGCTATGATCTTTCATGACCCTTGTCTTTACACATGGTGCTTCCTCTGTGTGTAATGCTTCCACCACCACCCCCCACTTCTTCATCTTACATGTTTCTACTCATCTTTCAACTCTAAGTTAAAATGTCAGGTCTCCTTTCTTGCTGCAAAATTGTCAGCTGTCATTTCCTATGTTGTAAATGCATTTACACCCAGCATCAACTTCTCAGCCCTTCAGCTTGACAGCTAAGTTGTCAATGCAGTGAAACAAAGGAGTGAATTAGTCTAAAAATGACTAAATAATTTGTGAGGAATGATTTAAGAAAATAAACTTTATAATTATTCAAGAATGTTTGTACATTGTAGTATTTATTCTAAGTACTTAAAAGTATGTTGTTTCTATGCTAAGGTTGTTACATTAATACTGATAAAATATTATTATCATTGTTACATTGTAATCTCTATCACTTAATTTATGTTTCCAAATAAATGAAATATAGATAATGTTCATATATATATATATA
>PVKH010023416.1:0-13860 GCA_004027955.1 Chaetophractus vellerosus
GGAAGGGCAAGGGGGTGTAGGGGGCGGCGGGAGGTAAGGATTTGGACCAGGAGTCTGGGAAGCCTCGGTGCAGCTGGCATTTGGGCTGGACTTAGAGGGATGAGCTAGACTTGACAGTAGGGATCAGAGCAGACAATCAGCAGGGAAGGGCATTCCTGGAAGAGTGGGGCAGAAGGCGAAGTCCAGAGGTCGAGATGCACGGGGCAATGTCTGGGGACTGTAAGGCCCTCTTACGTGATCCAGATGCCTGCGAGAATTTGCTTATGAATGTGTCACGTTTAGGAAGACGCATCATTTTGAGAATAAACCGAAGTTTGAGTTCAGAGAGACTTCTAAAAGTGGTTTTAATAATTCACTTGCCAGGACGCTTGATCATTCCCAGGGGTGAGCAAGTCTAGCCTTATCTCTTTGGGTCCGCACATAACTAGAGCTACTTCCCGTTGAGCAGGACGTGCCAGCCACTTCATGTGCACAATCTCTGAAATTCACAATGACCTGGCAAGGTATTATTTTTCTCTTTATACAGATGGTAACACTGAGGGCCAGGGAGGTTAAATGAATTGCCCAAGGCCTTCTAGGCTAGTAAGTGGCAGGAATCAAATCTAGGTTTGTCTGGCTCTTTCCGCTGTCCCACAAAGCTGGCCCCCCTCTAAATGTGTCCGTGCTTATACCAGCACATATCAGTGTCTGTCTGCTGCAGACTACAGGGGGAAAAGGAGTGGAGGTGCGGCTGGCCCGCCTCACCCAGAGGCCCTCCTATCCACACAGCCAGCCCACGGAGAGGGGCCCCGCCCGAAGGCCGTGGAGATTTGCTGCCAGCCACCAGCGCTCAGCATGGCACACTTGCCCTCCAGCAGGCGTTCTGCCCCCGCTGTAGCTCCTCTGCGAGGCTGTTCCCGACCTCTCACACGGGCCCTGGTTTCATGGCTCGTTCTCCATCCACCTGGCTTCGCTTTCTTCACAGCATTCATGACCACCTGAAATTACATTGCTTCTTGACTCTGCCGCTTACCATGTGCCCTCTGTAGAACGGAAGCTTGGAGACTGCAATGCCTCTATCTGTCTTGGCAACTGATGGGTTGAGAGCCTCTAAAGAACGCCTGGCACCATACTAGGTACTAAATAAATATTTGTTGAATGAAAGAAAAAGATGAATCAGGAAGTGTTTTGTGCCTTATGCTTGCCTAATATTCAGTTAATATTAAAAGTAACAAATGAAGAGGCCTCTCCCTCCCCTCTCCCCGCTTCCACCTTACAGTCTAGCTGGGACGAGGCAGAGATCAGAGCCAAATGATTAACAAACAAGCAGTCATGTATCAGCATTGGATGACTGATGGATGGAAGACAGAGGGAAGCTGATTTTGGCCCAGAGAAAAGAGCTTACATTAGAATTGCCCAACAATGGAAAAGGCTGAAATGAAGTAGTGAGGTCCCTGTCAAAGGAAGCACTCAGGCAGGAGTGAGATAATTGTATTATAGAAGTGATTCCTGTATCAGAGAAATGGGTAAGGGCCTGCCAATGCTAAGGTCCTATGATTTTAGTTCAACGAGGGAGAGACTATAAGGTTTGGAGACATGAATGACACAAGCACATCACAGATCCTTTGGCATGAGAGCAGACAAGAGCTCATTTTCCTTAAGCATTTACTAAACACCCACAGGGCGAGCTTTCTATGCAACATCTCATATAGTGAGATGTCTTGAGCGTCCACACTCTCTGCAGGGCACCCACACATCTCAACGCAGCCTGGGACCCCAGGAGCAGGAGTCTGGCCCAGGATCATCAGGAGGCCAGGCAAGGAACCCACACTGTGACCCCAAGGCCTGACAGGCCAGAGAAGGAAGCAGGCCCCGAGAGGGGCCAATCTGCAAAACTGCTCTGCCAGCCACTTCCCTGCAATACCTGCGGGCTGGAGCGGCTCGTGGTGTGAGCAGTGAAAGAACACACCTCATGACCCGAGATAGTTCTTTTCTGCTTGCTCTAGACTGGGTGGGTGTGAGAAGGCATTCCAAAAAAATCTAGGTAAGGTAAAGAAAAATTTTACTTTTAACAGCTGCACCTACCTCACAACCTTGACAATGGACAACTGTTGCTTCTCTTCTGTAAGAGTCTAAGCAATAGGTGTGTCCCACTCACCTTTCTTGTCCTAATGGGAGTCAGTTTTCAGGGACGACTGATGGTAGTTTGTGAACAGTCCAACTTCCAAGTGCTATTTCAGTAGAAACAAAATCTGTATTGCAGGTGAGTGAGTTAACAGGACTCAGATGGAAATCTCTAAGTGCCTCCCATGCAGCCGACGGGCTGCAGCCACCTTCTCCCAGGGGAGGCAAGCGCTCTGCCATCTGCAGAGATGGCGTGAGGGCTCCAAATGCCAGTCTTTCATTCCTGTGTGTGATTAAAGTTTTAGCATCTCTTACCCTAGGCACTTTATAGCTATTAGGCACTGTGCTTACATGTACAACTTCACTTCTAAAGAGCTTTTGTGTTGCCATAGAAATTAATTGCTAGTATAATTAAATGGAATAGATTTACAGTGTACAACTGCTAGAGCTTTCTAATGAGGACCCTGAGGAGCTGCAACCTTTCCTTCAGCAGGCAGAGGAGGGACAAGAGAAAGTGCTCGGCACAAGAATTCCTGTGGCCTGGGCAGCATCAGCCTCTGTCCATGTCAGATACACATTTTCACAGATCACTAACTGTGGATGGATGGATGGAAGTCCGAATTATGAAAGATGCAGTGATCCAGGGCCTACCTCTGTACTTGCACACCCTTGGTGGGTGCTGGATCAAGTCTTAAGTGACTACATGAGAAAGAAACATACCAGTTGCTTTAATGTGTATGGCTATTTCTTAAGTGCTTAAGGAAATTTGATAAGTTTTATTTTAACATGCAGCTTAAATACCCCAGTTTCCATGCTTTTAATATGTTAAGATACCTATTCTTAACATTAAGGGCCAAGTTAACTTTAATTCCATCGGTTTTAGCTTTTAAATTCCAAATCAGTTAAGTCTGAATGAATGGAGCTTTCCTATTCTGTAACATGGGTGCTTTAGGCATGGATGAGTTGGATTAAATATCCTTAGAAGCTGAAGCCCAGGTTTGTTCCATTCAAATTTAACTTTAACCATCCATTTATCTGACTAAAGCTTCAAGCATGTGAGGAATCATAAAGCTACAGCCACTTTAAGGTACAAAAGAATGGAAACCAACCTCTGAAGTTACAGCAATAAAACCAGCAGACCGCAGGATCTTTTAGAGAGAAAAGAGCAATAGGGGGAGAGGGGAAGGATTCACTGGCTGGAAAATCTGCTCAAAATGCAGAGTATCTTGAGAAAACAAACCCCTTTAAATCTGTCTTACAAGACACCGGGAAGAAGTGTCCAACTGGGGGATAATTTTCCTATGAAAACATCTTTGGAATTTGGCAGGACTGCCTTCCCCCCCTCCCTGGAAAATGAAAGACTGCTTCAGTGACTCCCGGACAAGGTGAAAACTGGCACCACCATGGCATTGCTACTGCTGCACCCCGGGACTTTGTGAGCTCTCTCCTTACATCCCGGGCTGCAGCTTCAATTTCCAGGCTGTTTCCAGATTAGTGGCCACCAATCTCACTTTGCCTTCCGTTTTTCACATGCTCTTTGTGGAATGTTCCTGCAATGTTAAGAACTATCATAAAATATACTTGTGTAGGATTTTCAGTATTTTACATAGTTCAGAAACGAAATCTGAAACAAACAAACAAACAAACAAACCACCAAAAAGCCTTGACTGAGTGAAACAATTATAAGAAAATTGGGTGGAGCTAAAATACTGGTCACCAAGTAGGGGGTGGCTGGAGTTAAAGCAGTCTAAGGTCCTTGTACTGTTCAAAGGACAAGAGAGGTATTGATCAACTTGAGACAGGAAGTTAAATATGCACAAAGGAAAATTTAAGGAACATTTAAGGGTAATTAAAAAATGGGCCCAAACTAATCTATAATTCTAAAAACCAGTGGGAAAAAAAATAAAATGCAGAAAAGCAGGGTAAATTGAAAGGATACCATAAGATGGTAGGGAAAAAAATTCCAGTAATCAAAATAGTGTACTGGACTATGCTGATAGAGAAGAAATTACAAAAGTAGATAAAAAAGAATCTGCTTATATGTTATTTATGTATGGATCCACATTATAATGACAAACTTCAGTTTATCACATCATTACAGCTGAAAAGAGAAGTAACAAATTGGGAGTAGCTATTTGCTGCCCATAATCCACATCAATATCTAGAATAGAGAAAGAATTTCTACAAATTCTTTATCTGTAAAGAAACACAGTTCATTAGAAAATGGTGAAATGGGCTCTTCACCAGAGAGGATGCCCGGAAGGCTAGTGTACACATTGCCAGGCTTTACTAGGAATCAGAGGAATGAGAAGAGAAACCACACCGAGGTACCATTTCACTCCTTCAGCTTGATAAAACCCAAAGTCAGCAAAAATGTGGAACCCCACATTCCTGGGAGAAATGTACCCCAGGCCAACCACGTGGGGCATTAATTACCTTGCAAAGGTGTACCAAGCCTAAAACCTCGAAATGCTCCCCTGACACTATTATTTCTATCCTTCCTCTGATTTGATCCTACTGCTAGTGGTTTCTAACTACGACTGCACATTAGAATTACCGAGGAGCATGCAAAAACAAACAAAAAAACAAGAAACAACTTGATGTCCAAGGCCAATCCCAGACCAATGAAATCTGCCTTGGTATTTTTTTTTTTTAAGACTTTTTTTTTTTTTTTTTTTAAGAAGGCATGCTCACCTGCACACCTTCTATTTTTTATTTTTATTTTATTTTACCAGGAGGTCCTGGGGATCGAACCCAGGTCCCTCCATATGGCAGACGGATTGCCCAACCACTTGAGCCACAACCACCACCCTGCCTTGGTATTTTTAAAAAGCTCCCCAAGTGATTCTTAGGTGCAGTGAGAACTGACTGAGAATCACAGCCTTGGAGAAGGTCTCCCATGTGTACAAGGAGGCGTGCTTCTGAATGGTCACAGCAGCATTGTCAACTAAAATGAAGAGAAATGGCAATAACCTTAAAGGCCCACCAACTGGGAATCAGGTGTGGCTCAAGCAGTCGGGCGCCCGCCTACCACATGGGAGGTTCCGGGTTCTGGTGGCTCCTAAAGAAGACAAGCAAGACAGCAAGCTGATGTGATGGGTTGGTGCGACGAGCTGATGCAACAAGATCATGCAGCGACGTGACACCATGAGATACAATGAGAAGGAAACACAATGAGAGATACAACAAGCAGGGAGCGGAGGTGGCTCAAGTGATTAGGTGCTTCTACATGGGAGGTCCTGGGTTTGGTTACCGGTGCCTCGTAAAAAGGAAATGAGCAGACACAGACAGCGTACAACAAACACAGAGAGCAGACAGCAAGTGTAAACAACGAGGGGGTGGATAATAAATAAATAAAATAAAATAAATCTTTTAAAAAAATGCCCATAACTTATGCAAGGATATAAAATTGTCAGTCACTGAGTATATAGCAGTGAAAACGAATGCACTAGAGCTGCATTAATAAACATGAATGAATCTTTTTGGAGCGAAATAAAGTTAGTTACAGAACACCACATTCACACAATAGCATTTGTATAATGTTTAAAAAACAGGCTGTTGGGGACTGAATCACGTCTCCCTACAAAAGGCACGTTCCAGGTTCCGACCCCTGGTCCTGTGCACATGAACCCATTTGTAAACAGGACCTTGGAAGATGTGATTAGCTAAGGTGTGACCAAACTGAATGAATGAGGATGGGCCTTAATCCAATATGGCTGAAGTCCTAATGAGCGAAGGAAATTGGATATGGAGAGAGAAGCTACAAGGAGCAGCCAGGAGCTGGAAGTCCATGGACCATAGAAGAGAAAGAAGATGCCAACACGTGCATTGCCATGTGACAGAAAAGCCAAGGAACCCCAAAGACTGTTGGCCAGCCAGAAGATACAGACTTAGTGAGGAAACAAGCCTTCTAGCCTCTGAAGCCACGAGTGAATAAATTCCTGTTGTTAAACTGACCCATTGTATGGTGTTTGTTTTAGCAGGTGGGAAGCTAAAACACAGGCACAACCATCTATATTTGAAGGATGTGTAAATAGGTAATATAAGTGTCGTGAGATGCAAGGGAAGGCCAGAAAGTAGCTGCAAATGGGGACATGCCTTCTATTCAAGCTGGGTGGTGGCTACAAAAGTATTCATTGTATTATTTTTTATATCTTTTTTTTTTGCCTGAAAATTTTTCTTATAAATTAATAAAGAGTGAAAAACCCTAAAAAGGAGACAATTTGTGGAGACAACTCTTTGGGGGAAATCTTACTATGAATTGGCAGAGTCAAAGGAGGTTTTTGGTTTTTTTAAAAGAAATATGCTTGCCCAGAGAAGTCAATACCAATTTCGCAAGATGAAATTTGAGTCTTTGGTCCACATAGGGATTCTAGGCAGAGAAACAGAACAACAGTAACATGTACTGTGACTGGTGAAATGTTTGTCTGACAGAGCACTAAGCAAGCACTCAGTTGGTGTGGCTGTGTGTATGGGGTGGTAGTTTATATATGGCACTAAGGAAGGGTAGGAAATAAGGTGAGTGGGGTAGATGGGGCCAGATCATTAAGAGGTTTTTATGTTGTACCAAGGCATTTTGTGCTTATCTTGTAGACAACATGGAACCACTGGAAATTTTAAATCAGGGTGTAATGGTTTGGCAGTTTTATGTAATTACGAATTTCAAAAATATAAATTGAATCATGTTTGTAAACTGATCTGTTCATCTGGGCATGATTAGGTTATGATTAGGGCGTTAACTGGGCTACGCCAGTAGGGCATTGAGCCCCGCCCCTCAGTGGGTGTGGTCTCAAGTATAAAAGGCAAGGCAAAAGGCAGAGGGAGCAGATTTGAGAAGCAGATTTTTTTAGAAGCAGTTCTGATGTTGGAGAGGATGCCCCAGGAGAAGAGAAATGAGATGTTCGCCTGATAGTCTATAGCTGACCTTGTGGAGGAAGCGCTAAGCCCGGAATGCAGCCCCAGGAAGAGAGGAACCCAAAAGGCCTGAGCCCTGGCAAATGTCGGCAGCTGTCTTGCTGCAACACGTGGACTTTGGTGAGGGAAGAAACGTATGCTTTGTGGCCTGGTAACTGTAAGCTTCTACTCCAAATAAATATCCTTTATAAAGACCAACCAATTATTGGTATATTTGCAAAGGCACCCCTTTGGCTGACTAATACACAGGGCAAGGATATGATCAGAGTGATCATTAGGGTCAGGATTTAGGACAGTTACTCTGATGAAACTGTAGAATTTTGATTGAAAGATGGAGAGACTGGAAGTAGGCAAATGTTGGGGAAAACATATTTTGGTTTTGGATATGTTGAGCTTTAGGAGCCTTAGAGCAATAGGGCATTCTGTATACAGACTGTGGGCACCACAGGCTTAGGGGATGGGTAGTAGCCAAAATTGCAAAATGGCAGTCAAAGACAGCAAACTGTAAAAATATTTAGGTAGAAGGTGATCAGGGGTGTGATGTAATAAATGCAGATATAAAGGCCTAATTCTCTTTAAAGTGGGGAGGAGAGGCAAAAGGCAGACAGATGGGGCAGTACTCAGATTGCGCCTGCACATATGGCAAAATATGAACATGCAGAGAAGGGAATTCATTGTAGTTAAAGTAAATAAGAGAGGGAAATGCATGGAAGCAGGAAACAGGTAGGGCTGGGGAATCTGCTGGAGTACTGGATGGTAAATGGGACTGTGGAATCATCTAGAAAACTGGGTTGGGGTCAGATTGTGGAAGCCTTGGCTTGAACTAAATTTACTAGGAAATAGGGAAATGACTTTGTTCCTATTAATTATTATTATTATTTGTATGCAGAGTATAATCCAAGCCATAGGAAGAACAGAAACAACAAAGTCAGGCCTGCCTGAGTTGGTTCATGCTGTGATGACGAAGCGATGAGGAGAGGTTCTAGAGCAGCACTATCCTGCAGAAGTGTAATGGGAACCACACGTGTAGTTTAATATTTTCTAGTAACCACACTTAAAAAAGTAGTATGAAACTGGGTTAAACAAATTCTAATAATATGTTTTATATAACTCAGTATATTCAAAAGACCATTATTTCAACATGGCATGCCGGCCACAACACTGGACAGCCAGCGCCGGTCACAGGTGCACAGAGGTATCAATCCCGAGAGTCAGGGCAGATCCTACGTGTTCTGTCTACAGACCGTGAATTAAGAAGGTGGAGAGGAAGAAAAACCAGGATCACAGGATGAGTGAACATCTGCTGTTCAAGAAAAGAGACAACACTGCTATTATGGAAAGGATGACTTTTATTTCTATCCTGAATGATTATCACATCATTATTTAAACACATCTGAAAAATCCTGAAATAATTTAAAGGCACAGAACAAATCAAAATATTTAACCAGAGAGTTTAAAATGAGAAAATCCAAATATTTCCATAGTAACAATAAGTTATGGACAAGTTTCTATCACCAAACATCATTCTGACTTGTAACCACAGTCTTTTGTAAGAAAACCTGTAGCTTACACTGATTCTAAGACTTCCATGATAAAAATAACATTGAAAAATTTTTTCCCTCCAAAAATACTCATTATACCACGGGGTTCAATGTATTTCATATATAACAAACCAGTAGTTATGATATTTGTTGATGGATGGCTACTCCCCAAGAAAAATGATGTACTCTTATAAAATGTTTTAAAAAATAGCAAAGTAGGTTACAAAATTCTATCTGGGGAGCAGGAAAAAAACTTATTCCATGTCAATTAGAATATCAAAGCATTCCAATATCAAATTGCTTCAAAAGCCAATCATCACATAACAGTAATATACTGTAGGAGGCATTTCACTGTATCCTGGTTATATGTTGACCATACAGTGTAGCAAAGGGGTTGAACACGTCAGTAAGCATTATGGTTGCCATTTCTTGTTTATTCAAAAGAGATATGTTTTTAAAAAATCATTATAAAACTAACTGAAATCATCAGTGACATGCAGATACACTAAACCCCAGCAAGGAAACTGCTAAATTGGAAAATAAAGTGGTCATGCTTCACAAGAGAGGACAGTGTTTTGAAATACATTCTCTGATCATCGAGACCATTTATTCCAGAGGTCATTTTTAAATTAGCTCAGATTCTGAACTAGGTTTCTAAATGAAACTTTTTTCAAGTATGCATAATATTAATAAGGTAAAGACACTTTTTCTTATTCACTTCTTTATGCATTCTTCCAAAGGACAACCATGTTGAATAAAGGACAAACAAAATAGGTGCTCATAGCTTTCAAAAACATTTCAAAAATATGAAATAGTCTAGTCACCAAGAGTTGATTGAAAGATAACATCTAAAACCTACTGTTTCAGATAAAAAAACCACAACAGAAATTTTCAGTCTGTTACTCGAAATAATTAAGTTCATAAGTAAAGAAATAATGGGGAAAACAAGGGCTTCTAAAACATTCAAGGCTCTTATCAGAATAAAATAAAAAGGTCTCCTTCTCCTACTCGGCTGTGATATATGAGTATATATCTAATAGCGGTATGGTTTTATCTTTATCATCCATTTTAATTGCATAAATCACAAAAACATTTCCAGCCAAAATTGCTGATAAGTACAATACAAACTCCAGAAATGATTTTTAAGAAAAACTGCTTCAGAATTTTCCTATGTAATAAAATATTCCTTTGGAAATGAATCTTTAATGCTACAGGACTGTTCAAGTAAATGTGGCTTTTACCATCTTCAGCACTAAACTATAATTACTTTCCAAATTCCTCTTTTCACTAGATAACATTATCTTTTATTCTCTACTATTCTAATAATGGTATTTTTAATAAAAACTTCTTTCATAGTGTCCAGCTTATGTCTTCATTATCTATGAATACTGAATGATTAAAGTACAAATATAATAAACCAGAAAGATAACTTTATAAATAGGATGAATTTTTGAAATGTTGGTACCTATGAGAAATGGGAATCGGTTCTCACCCAAATTAAAATGTATCCATTCATAGCACTGGTTGTGATACTGGTAGTTAATGCTATTGGCTTCATTGACACCAGCCTTGGAGGATATATAATGCATTTTATGATTCCATTTTTTGAAAACAAAGAACCACCAGAAGTCCTATAATCCAGCTGGTTCTGCCAGTTTGGGTAGGCTTTGTTCGTATTATAGATAACATTCTGATAACTCAGAGTCTAACTTCTGTAACTATAGACTCACAAAGGTTAGGGGAAGACTGTTTCCAGACTAGAAGAAAAGTGGCTAACTTGAGAAAAGAATTCAGGGATAATAACAGGACAATCTCAGTGGGTTTTGGCCCTGCCTATACCAGCTGTGTCAGTAGTGCCTAACAACCAGAAACACAATGAAACCTATTGTGTTTTCTTTCACAAACCTAAAGAAGAAAGATGCTTGACTCAAAACTAATTTCAAAAATCTACACGAGGCTTCCAGGCCAACAAATAACGGTCAGCGTGACTTTGTTCCTCTGCTCCTTCAGCATGGGGACTAATGCGGAATGGCTCATCCCCACGGTGGACAGGCCGTTCACGGCTACAATCATATCTCCACATCTGGACAAGACAAACAGAAACAGAAACACACTTTTGCTATTTTTATGGTACTGAAAACTTTATCCTGTTTGAAATTTGCTTAGCTTGAAAATTACATTTTCACTTACAATTAACTGTCAATTAGTAGGATGTATTATCTACTTTGAGAAACATGTGGGACAATTCTTAAGCCTGTTTTGGCAACCCCATGCCAATCAAGGATACCCTTGTGCCAACCGCTCCTGTAACTGCGGGTGATTTTCAAAGATGAGTAGATTAACTTTCTTATTAGCTTAAGCAAAATATAATTAGGAGAGTAAATCTGTTGCATCTTTAAAAAATATTAAGTAATGCATTTTGAGGTGTTAGAAGCTATTTTGACTTATTTCGGTGTTTATTCTTAAGAGTTCAGACACCGAAGAATTGAATTAAAGAGAAAATAAGACACTTACTTCCTCTTAAGTTACTGACACTGTTATCCAAGCAGAATTATCACAAATGGATGATTAATCTGGAGACTTTCTATCCTTAATGACTTTGGATCTTTAGTTTGTAATTCAATGACCTTAATAATTAAGCTATTTTAGTGTTAGCTATATCAATTTCTTTTTAGAAGTAAATGGATGCAAATTATAAACTAATTAACTGAGGTCCAGCATAGTTGAGAAGTAACTTAGCTAAGAGAATGGTTAATTCATTTTCATCCTACTCTTCTCCTCTTAAAATATTTATTTTCATCTTTGTCAACATAAAGGTGATATGGAACACACTAAAGCTGATCAACTCTTCACAGTATCATTTAGATGTCACTTTGTCTCTTGAAACAGAATGCAAATTGCCATTTGTGTAGCGTTCTGTTAATTTTTAAGAACTGGTTCTGCCATCAAAAACTAGGCATTAGGGGGAGTGAGTGTAGCTCAGTGATTGAGTGCCTGCTTCCCATGTACGAGATCCTGGGTTCAATCCCTGGTACCTCCTTGAAAAAACAAAAACAAACAAACAAACCTCAAAACTAGGCACTAGGAACTTACAATCAACCACCTCTCCTCTGTCCTGTGATCTCTCTTTTTTTCTTTTTTTTTTTTTTTAAGGAGGTACCAGGGATTGAAACTGGGACCTCATATGTGGGACGGAAGCGCTCAATCATGGAGCTACATCTGCTCCCTTGTGTGATAGTTCTTGACTTAATAATGCTTCCTCTTTCTTCTACCAGTGCCTGAGTTTGGAAAAGGAAAAAAATAAAGGTTGTACCTTGGTTGAGCAAGTACTTCCTGCCCAGTGGTGGCAGTTAGCAGAGGCTCTGCAGGTAAAGGCTCTGCAACCAGATAGTCCTGAGTTTAAATGCAGCTGAACCACTTTCAGATATTTGATCTCAAGGCAAGTTTCTTCAACCTCTCCAAGCCTTACTTATCTCATTTGTGAAACCAGAAAAATAATAGCACTTACCTCATAGGATTATTAAGAAGATGAAATAACACGTGCACAGCACTTGGCACAGTCTGCAACTAAGCTATCATTCATTCATTTATCTGGTATTTGTTGAGACCTTACTATGTATGAAGCACTGTTATGGCTGCTAGGGATGTAATAATAAATTCAACAAAATCCCTCTTTCAAGGAGCCTGCATAAATATAATATCATGAGTAATAGGTATGGTGGAGAAAAATAGAGCAGAGTAATTTAATGACAGGGTGGGACCTGAGTCAGGTTATTTGGAACACTGCTCAGAGCTAGCAGCCACATCACAAACTGTCCAGTCAAATGACTTAAGTTCAGTGCCTGTCATTAGATTAACAAAATCTAGCTGTGAGTGTCAAGATGGTAAAGGTAATGCTTTAATCTAGACCAGAGGTTGGCAAATTTTTATTGTAAGGACCAGAGAGTATTTTAGGCTCTGCAGTCCCTACGGTCTCTGCCATGGCTCAATGCTGCCATTGTAGCACAAAAGCACTTACAGACACGATATAAGCAAGTATGTGTGACTATGTTCCAGTAAAACTTTATTTACAAAAACAGACAGCAGGCTGGGCTCGGTGCTGACCCCTACTGCAGTTCACGTCTATCACAATACCCATGAGTCACATCATTAAATGTAACAAGACTCACTTTAATCTTCCATCATAGTAAGCAGGAGTTCCCAGGACAATAGTTTTAATGAAGAAAGGCTGATTGGTGTGGTTCTCTTCATATCCACCAACAATACTAAAACCCCAACTTCCCAAATAGCTTCTTCGTAAAACTATATCATGGCAGCTATGCAGGGCACTATAAATGAACACAAAAATAAATAAAAAATGAACAGGGAAGCTTTTCTAGCTTGCTAATCTTTGCTGTAACTCCACACCATGTTATACTTGGCAGTCCTGAAAAAAGAAAAAGGGCTACTTTAGCTCCTTCTGAACATATTATTTTGACAACCCATTTTCGAGCACAGATGTAGCCCTAGGTGGACATTTCAGTCTTTTCTTCCCAAGTGAAGACATATCTATACGCATAGATGCATACACACACACACACATACACACACACACAGAAAGCACTTAAACAAACCTGGTCACAGACCACATCTCAGCTCTCTGTATGGAATGGTTTTGTGCCATTTGCTCAATGCACTGTCAACAAGGTCTGCACCTCTAATACTCACCTGTATCTACAAAAATAATGACCAAGTAGAATGAAAATTGCTGCTGATTTCAGCATTTAAATGAGAAAAAAAAAAAAAAAGATTAGTAATGTAGCTTCCAAAATAAAAAAAGACAACTATTCCCCTTTTTTAAAAGGCATATTCCAATGTCCCACTTTTAATCTACATGAGGAGCTATTTATTGTCCTTTTCTACTTCACTTAAAATGCTTTCATATTAAGGCAGACTCTGATAGCCAAAATAAAGAATTCAACCTGGAAAACAGTATAAAAAAAATTGTATTTTTTTTTCCTTTTTTATATCATGGACATTGAGATGAAACATTTAAAGTGTACTGTCAGTTTGGAGGAAGTGCTACTGCCAGTTATCCAGGGAGGAAGAAAAGATGCCATACTTCCATAGCTCTATAGATCTAGGAGTGAGCAAAAACTTAAAACTAAAAATAGGGGCCGGCTGTAGCTCAATTGGTAGGGCGCTGGTTTACCACATGGGAGGCCCCAGGTTCAGTTCCCAGGGCCTCCTTGAGCGGGCAAAGCCGCCACGGGCAGGGCAAGCCCCCCGCGAGCAGGCAAGGCCGCCCGCGAGCAGGCAAGGC
>PVKH010023417.1:0-13865 GCA_004027955.1 Chaetophractus vellerosus
GCTTTCAGTTCGCGGGTGGCTGGCTGTGCTCCATTCACAGGCGACCTGCCCTGCCCGTGGCGGCTTTGCCCTGTCTGTGGCAGCTTTTTGCCCTGCCCACAGTGGCTCTGGCCCGCCCATGGCGGCTTGCCCTTCTCAAGGCGGTCTGCCCGCTAGGAGAGGTCCCCGGGAACCGAACCCGGGGCCTCGCATGTGGTATACCGGCGCCCTATCCACTGGGCTATATGGCCGGCCCTGCAGGAGGACTTTGAAATGGATGATACAACGCTGCTAAATGTCCATGGTTTTTGAAGCTGATGTATGTGATTACTTTTGTTCTCTAGTTCCATCTTAAATTTCTTAAGGATATAATGAGCCCCTTCCACTCCCTGCTTTGTTGTGTCTCCCATTACGTTTTTCTCGTGTCTCTTGTTGCATGATCTTGTTGTGTCAGCTCACCACACCTGCCTGTCCTCTTTAGGAAGCACCGGGAACTGAACCCAGGACCTCCTGTGTGGTAGGTGGGAGCTCAATCGCTTGAGCTACATCTGCTTCCCTACCATGTTATCTTAAATCCATTGCTGGTTTCATTTTCATGAAATAAATTAGCATTTGGTTGATATATTCATAGGTAAGATTGGATTATAAATTTTCCTCCAGCACCATCCAGATGACCCTTCCACTGACCTCAACTACACGGTTTTTAGTTTCAGTATGATTCCATCCACAGAAAACTCAAAGGCACTATCAAGGCTAAGAACTGGAAGATTTTCATCAATGGCAATCCCATCATTATCTTCTAGGACTGACATGTAGCCAACATCAAATGCAGTGATGCTAGTGCTGGATATGTTATGGAGTCCACTGGTATCTTCATGACCATGGAGAAGGTTGGGGCTCACTTGAGCGGTGGCGCCAAGACAGTTATCATCTCTGACCCTTCAGCCTATATCCCCACATTTGTGATGGGCATGAACCACAAGAAGTATGATTACTCCCTGAAGATTGTTGGTAATGCTTCCTGCACCATCTACTGTCTGCCCTCCCCGGCCAAGGTCATCCATGTTAACTTTGGCATTGAGGAGGGATTCATGAACACTGACCATGCTATCACTGCTACTCAGAAGACTGTGGATGACCCCTCTGGGACAATGTGGCATGACAGCCATGGGGCTGTCCAGAACATTATCCCTGCATCTACTGGCACTGCCAAGCTGGTGGGCAAGGTCATCCTGGAGCTGAATGGGATGGCCTTCTGCATCCCCACCCTTAATGTGTCCATCGTGGATCTGACCTGCCACCTGGAGAAAGTGGCAATATATGATGACATTAAGAAGGTGGTGAAGCTGGTGTCATAGAGCCCCCTAAAAGGCATCCTGGGCTACACTGAAGAGCAGGTTGTCTCCTGCAACCTTAACATTGACACCCACTCTTCCACTTTTGATGCTGGGGCTGGCACTACTCTGAATGGCCACTTCCCCAAGCTCATTTCCCGGTATGACAATGAATTTAGCAACAGGATAGTGAGCCTTATGGTCCACATGGTCTCCAAGGAGTAAGAGCCGCCTGGACCACCAGCCCCAGCAACAGCATGAGAGGAAGAGAGAAGCAGTCACCTGCTGGGGTGTCCTAGCCCCAACTTGCTCCCCCAACACTGAGAATCGCCCATGCTTCACAGTTTCCATCCCAGAACCTCTGAAGAAAGGGAGGGGCTCAGGGGGCCCTACCTTGTTATTTGTCATGTACTTGTCAATAAAGTACACTGTACCCCGCCAAAAAATATATATTGGGGAATGGAAAGAAGGGTCACATTTTGGACTCCTTCATAGAAAGAATATACTTAACTTGGTGAGCAATTGAATCTGAGGTTGGAAAAAAGAAGTTGAAGATTATCCCAGGTCATCATGATAAGAAAGAAAAAGATGTTTGAAGGAGAAAACAGTGAATTTAATTTGGGACATACCACCTTTGAGATTCTTATAGGACAAATAAGCAGAGATTTCTAAGAGGATGCAAGTTCTGGAACACAAGACAGAGGTTGAGCTGCTATAGATTTGGAATCATTAGCATACAAAGCAGCAGTTCTCAATCCTAGCTGCCCATCAAATTCACTTGGAAAGCCTTTGAAAATACAGAGGCCTGGGTTCTATCCATAAAGACTTTATTTAGTGTTCTGAGATAAGCCTATGGCATCAATGTTACTGAAAAACTACACATTTGATTCTGATGCAGAATCACAATTGAGAATCACTGATGGGTATAAGTCATGGATATGTATTAGATTAGTGTTTTTCAAACAGTGGGTTGCAACCCATTAAGGGAGATTAAGAAGAGATTATCAGAGAGATTATAATAATAATAACTATTATTATTATTTACTGAGCACTTATGGAAGGAACTGTGCTAATGACTTTACATATACTTTTTCTAAGGGAAGGAAAATCAGAAAGAAGGAGTATAATGAAAGTCAAGTCACACCTCTTCCACAAAGTCTTCCACAGTAATTTTAGTTTTACACTGATGTCTGTCTTCTTGATTTGGCATTTACAATATACTAATTTTTAAGTGGCTAATTCAGGTGTATATAACCCAAACTAGTATAACACAATAGTTAAGAACATGAGCTCTAAAGCTAGATTTCGTGGTTTAAATCCTATATTTTCCTATCCTTTGCTAGCAATGTTGATCTTAGACAAGATATTTAATCTCTTTAAGTATAATATAGATACTTACAGAGTATAGAGTATAGAGTATGGAGTATCCCCACTTTACAAATGACAAAACTGAGGAAAAGAGAAATTAAGCAACCTTCCTAATATAACAATTGCCGGTAAAGTGGAAGATATGGGATCCAAACCAAGAAGTCAGGCTCTGAGCTTCACTTCTTAACTACTGTTATACTGCCTCCCTCCATACCATACGGTAGACCCTCATTAAATTCTTATGAGATTTAGTTAAATTTGAAAAAAATAAATGGGTAGGAAGAAATAAATGGTATACATTTATACATAGAACATTTTGCAATATACTTCATTGGACCAGGTTCTGTTGCCATTTAAAAAGAGGACTTTGGTAAAGGAATAGTCATATCTTTTTGTCATATTCTTATTTATATTCATTCCTGCATTAATCATTTTAAAAGATTTGGAGTGAGGAAAGGATCACTTTTCCCTAATTGGTTTTCATTTACCTTTTGAGAAAGAAAACAACAAAATGAAAGAAAATGTTTCAGGCAGGTCAGGCAGCCCAGTGATTTCCAGGATTTCTTACAGAAATGGGTCTATGATTCTAAAACAAGTATTAAAAATTTGTGGTGCCCCTCCCATATGCATGGCTCTTTCCCAGGCAATTTGAAGTCACACAAAGATTAATGAGAACAATCTCACAATAACTTCTGGAAAATAGGGTTCAAATAATACATACTTCTACAGGAAGAAAAAGAGTATTCTCAATTATATGGGTCTGTTACTGCTCTAAAAATAGTCAGAGGAGCACCAGGATCTGGTTTCAATTTAACTCACCCTTGTGGAATTCCATAAGTTTTACTTCTAACATATTTTATATGGATGATGTACTTAATGAGAGTATTCAATTCCCATTTTTTCACAATTCCCATGCACAGATGACATCTTCATGTGTCTGATGTCAAAAGTCACATCCCAGCTGTCACATCTAAAGGAAATCTGCTCTTGGATGTTACTCAGCTTTTTTACTTACTCCAGGCAATACTAAAAATGCCTCTGGTGCATGGAGTATAAGACTTAAAGGTGATGTTAAAAGTATTAGGGATGACAGTTTATCATTTCTAAATGAACGAAAAGCAGAGCTAAAATATCCATGTGACTTTCATGTTTAGAAATAGCAATTTCTGGGCCGGCTCGATAGCCCAGTGGATAGGGCGCCGGCATACCACATGGGAGGCCCCGGGTTCGATTCCCGGGGACCTCTCCTAGCAGGCAGACTGCCTTGAGAATGGCAAGCCGCCATGGGCGGGCCAGAGCCGCCGTGGGCAGGGCAAGAAGCTGCCATGGACAGGGCAAGAGCCGCCACGGGCAGGGCAGGTCGCCCACGGATGGAGCGCAGCCAGCCACCCGCGAACTGAAAGCCGGCCGTGAACGGACGCAGAGACCGCCCACAAGCGGGGAAAGCCGTGCCTGCGCAGTGACCACTCTCAGCGCGTCGCCGCAGCGGGGGGAAGGGGAGGGGAGATATGTAATAAAATAAATAAATCTTTAAAAAAAAAAAAAAAAAAAGAAATAGCAATTTCTGTTTCCAATTTTCCCTAAGACAAAGTTCTTTTTATCCAAAAATTCACTGTAGTGACATGACTATTCTTTGCATTAAAATGATCCCACTATGTTGTCCTTGGTCTAGGAAATGTCAAAAACAAAGCCAAAGCTAAATCAGATTATCTACCAATAAAATAGAGTTTACATGAACGACAAGCAGGAGGTCTCTTAGGACCTGAAATCTATGACTTTTGAATGGATGTGGAGAGACTGAAAAATGCTCTCACGTGCAATTTTGACAGAATTTTATTAAAATCCTTCATTTTGTTTCTACCCCCTACCTTGTCTACTAACTACTAAATCTACTTAGGAATTTAATTTTCACTTTCAAAGTCTCAAGAGGGTTAGAGCTCTGAAAATGACTTTTCAAAGTAGAGGTACTGTTCTTTTGTTTTCTGTTTTATTTTTCCCCAGGAATAAGTAGATCAGCACAGAAATGTTCTCAATTTAGAAGTCATGATCTAACATTCAAGACTCTATACTATCTAGTCCCAACAAACCTATTCTATGATAGTCGGAATTACTCCACTTGGCTAAAGCCAAAATGGGCTTTTCTGTACTCCCCAAACATTATTTGCTTTCTCTTTCCCTGCCTGTTCTCACGTTGTTTCCTCTGCCTAAAATGACATTTCTCTTAGCTTGGTCAGCCTTGAAGGTCTACTCAGATACTACCTTTCCCATACTTCCCTGATTCCCCATCCAGCCTGTTCCTCCTCTCTCCACACAGTTTGAATTATTCTTCCCACTGAACTCCACAACAGAGTAATTCGTACCCCTTTCATATTTCTTTTGAATCTCTATGGCACTCATTACTTTCTTCATTTTGTTGTAGTTACTTGTATTTAGTGTTTATGACTCACTACCTGTGACCTCCTGAAAGCAAGAACCTGTTGGTCTTTATATCCATGCCCAGCGCTGTGCTTACTAGCAGACTGTAGGTGTTTGTATGCGTGTTTGTTTTAACAAATCGCATTATCCTGAAACTCATTTGGCCCTGTGCCAGTTTTTTGGAAATAGCTGCAGACTGAGAACACAGCTCAAGAGAAGAAAACTAAAATTCAAAGATGTCACAAAATATAACACTTAAATATTTAAATTTCAACCAAATATCACGTTACTCACTTGTACTTAGGAGTTTATTGACAATGTTTAATATTTAAGCTGATAGATGTTTTTACATTTATAGTCACCAAAGATTTAAAATATTATACCCTATTAAATAGGAACCTAAATTGTTCTATTTGGATATATAGTTTTGAACTCAAAACATATTGCATTTTAGTCTTTCATCTAAAAGAAAAGTATTTATTAATAAATATACTTCGTAAAACAAAAGTTGGGTTCAGCTTTCAATGAAATTTTTTGTCCTGGATACTTTTGATGATTAAGAAAATAATTCATATTATTAAATCCTAGCTAAGTACCTTATCACTATTGTCTTCTTTTTAAAAAGTTGATTTTCACCCTTTACTTTTAATTTTAAACTACAACCAAAAAAGATCTGACATTACTGTTAAATTTTCCCAAAGGCATAGTAATCTTTCTGTCATGAATGAAGTAATTGGTATAATAAAGGAAAGCAAAGGATCCTAATAGAAGTTTAAATCAGCCTAGTAAGCAGATGCAAAAAACTTTCAACAAGCCACAATTATAATTGTCAGTAAATGTTAGAATTTAATTAGATGTAGCATGTTGTTCTTTGTTTGCATTTGTACAGCATATGTTTTCGGCTGAATTTCTTATTTGGTAAGGGGAGTAAGGGAAAGGGAACAAAACTAAACTGCATGACTACTGTTACCAAGGCCTGCCTACCATAGCCCATCCTAGCTCTTGGAACGTATATAATAATATCTGTCAATAATTGCAGTGCTTGCTATATCCCAGCTCTTACAAGTGCTTTATATACAAGAACTCAATCTTCACAACTCTTTGAGATAGGCACAAGTATTATCTTACATTACAAATGAGGAAACTGAGGACCAGAAAAGTTAAGTAATTTGCCCAAGAACATACAGCTAGTAAGTGGTATAGCTAAGATTTGAACCTAATGGATATGGTTCAAACCAATGGATGTGGTTCAAATCACCACATATACAGCCTCTTATTGCAGCCAGCTGTTACAAACCAGAAGCATTTGCAAATCAACCAGGCACTTGGGAGGCACCTGTTTGAGATTCTGTGGATACAAGGATCTTGCATCTGCTCTATTGCCCCCTCACCACCACCCCAATGCTACTCTTTTCAGTCAGCATATTAGTATAAAAGTGAAGAGTAGCGCCAGGTCCAAGGTGGCTAAGGCCTACTTGTATAATAGCTCCTCCAGTCCCTTTTCTCTGAGTCTTAGGTGTATCCTATTCCCCCCATTTTATTCAAAGGACTTCCCTAAACGACAAAGCAACACTCACCCCTACATTTGCTACCCTTTATTTCCAAGTTTAATCCCTGTGAGGTCAAAACCCCCTGCCTTAATATTTAATTATCCATACCTCAGTCTGCAATTAGACAAATTGATCAAATCCCTGTTCTGAGTTGTTCTTGGGGTCCCTGCTTCTGCCTCCTACCTGTAGGTTAGGTCCTCCTTCACTCTCAAAATAAACTGACGACTATGGATTATAAAACATACAACGCTATTTTATTGATTCCCAGTTTATAATGCCCTGGGACCAAAAAATGGGGCCTTCTACAATAATGTAATGCTGTTGTCAATAAAATTACGGAATGCTTGATTACACAGTTTGACCCAACCTCTGATTTCTCTAATATCAAGAAATTTACATGAGAAAAAGAATCACAAAACTGATGGTAAGCTTGACCATCAGTTTATAAATGAAGTTAAAACTGATTGCAACACACTACCTTTGAAAAGTCAATTTAAAATATGAGCTTATCTCACTGTGTACATTTGCTCATAAGCTGCTTGTAAGCAGGAAACATATTTTTCTTTTCTGTACTCCTCACAACACCAAATACAGTATCTTGCAAATTATCAGCTCTCATATAATGTTTACCATATTGAAGAATTACTCAAATCGTTGTTCATGGACTGCTTACCTTTGGAAACCTGATGTAAAATGAAATGTATGTGTAAGGTAGTACAGAGCAAGGCAACTATTGTAAAAGGATGACCAATCTTTACCGGGCAGCTTTACAATCAATTTCACCGCTCAAAAGGTCAAGGTCACATTGCAGCACAAGAAGAAAGGTTGGCATTATATTTAAATGTCTGCTACATTCCAGTCAACCTTTACTTCTTAATATAATGTATTTTGACACAGCAAGAGAGAAAAATCTCTCTCCATTTTGTAAAAGAAATGACAATTCTAAGAGAAAATTCTTTTACCTTTCAAAATTATTGAGGAATCCTCATTTAATTGTCATTAAAGGAAATTAAACACAAATTTTTATGGTTTGGTTCTTTTGAAAATGTCATAAACACAGTGAAAAATAAGAAAATGCTGTGAAAACAATACCTAGAGGAATCCCAAAGCAATGCCAAGAAACAGAATGTACTCATAGTGACTAATACATGCAAATACTGGAAATAAATTCTAACAGATTAAACGGTTTTGTAGCAACTGAAAGGTATATCCAAATCATTCCAAACTAATCAAGCTTAAAAATATGGCAATCTTCCCTGCTAATAAGAATATAAGCTGGCTAAGTAGACTGACATATAAATTATAGCCAATATCAGTAGGTAGAATTTTTTCAATGTGTTTTTAATTAAAAAGGAGCAACTGACCCCTTAACTGCATCAATTCACTCTTTTGGGCTTCTTCAGTCTTTCGTCAAGGACACTCTTTTTTAATACTCTCACACTGACAGGGCATTAAATTCTAATCATATTATAGAATCATGAAGACAAACTATCTTTCTGCTGATAAATGGGGAAACATTGCATCTCTCTTTGCTCGTTTAATATGAAGTATCTGGTCAAGTATGTGACAAGTTCCTAAAATTGAGTCAGAAATATGTGTAATAAAAAAAAAATAAAGAAAACATGTGTCCTTCAAAATCTAAATGTCAAGCACAAGTAGTTTCTTAACCAAGTATGTAATTCTGAGAATATGCTATCACACATCAAGGTTAAATGCATTATAACCTGATAGGTGACAATAGCTTAACATAAATAGCAGAGTTCGGGGATAAAATGGACATATAAATTCAAATCCTTCACTGTGATGATTCTCTTTATAGTTAACATGTTTAATATAGTCAAGTCTTTGAGTTTGAAAATGAAAGTGGCAACTGTCAAATCTCCCTGGGTCAAAATATCTTTAACAAGCTTAAATGTCACAAGCTTTCTTTATGAAAAACAGATTTATAGTCTGGTTGCATCTATAAGCAATGGCTTAGCAGTTAGCTATATTAACAGCACCTAGAGTATCAGCATTTCAATAGGTCTGAGAAAGGATTGAAACCAATGCCTTTTAAAATTGCTCAGAAACTGCAATGTAACTGCAATGTAAATTTCAGGAAATTAGCTTATATCCCAGATGCTGATAAACATGATTCTGTTCATCAAACTTGTATTGCTATGTGGTTACACATTACAAAGATAGCAATATCTGCTTCTCTGCTAAAGAAATTCCAGATAAAAACGGTAACATGACACTACATATAAGCAGCTAGTTATATTATACCCTTATCAGTATGATCAATTTATTCTATTTTTGTGATTCTAAATAAAAGATACAGCTTGATTCTAGACAGGCTTAATCTGGAAAAATCCATAGACCCCCAAACCTTGCTTTTAGTCACTTACAAAGAACCTCTTCCTTTACTCCTACTTCCCCCCAAAAGCTAAAGTAAACATGTACACACACATACTTCCAAAATTAATATTTTTAGCTGGTATCCATTACTATAAAAATCAATTGCT
Source organism: Chaetophractus vellerosus (assembly GCA_004027955.1). Lineage (NCBI taxonomy): Eukaryota > Metazoa > Chordata > Mammalia > Cingulata > Chlamyphoridae > Chaetophractus > Chaetophractus vellerosus. The sequence continues at coordinate 9,151 of PVKH010023417.1, forward strand.
CAAATAACCTAAAGAAAATCTGAGAATAAACAATTACATCAATTAATACATTATAAATGACTAAGATCTAGAAAAAAACAACTCTACATTCTAATAGTATCATCATAATTAATGAGGCCATACCTGATGACTTAGAGATTGAAAAGGCTCACAGGTTCCAGACTGCATGACCTCTCTATCTTCAGAAACCCCCTAAGATTGCATTTATTATCTTACAAAATATAATGACAGTCTCTATCTCTCAGCATCTTCAGGGCTAGTGAAGAAAACATCAAACAGCAGATATGTCCACCAGTGTCTGTTTAAGTCATCATCAGGATATCACATCTCATACACTGTTTATCATCTCCCCTGTGCAGTTACAAATGCCCCGTATTAAGGGAGGCTGACACAGTTGTATTTGCTGGTGCTGCTAATGCTGTCTGAAAACAGTAAGCTTACTGCTTAGAGCAGTTCTGTGTCATCCAAACAGAGAATGAACCACTTATTTCAGGTTTCCCACTTCTGCTACTATAAAAATTCTACTTGCCAAGGAGAGTTTGACTTTTTTGGTTCATCCTTCAAAATTAAGCAATGTTCTACTTAATTAAGGATCCAACATGTCTATTGCAAATATCACGCTAAAATGTCAATTCTTAATTATTAGGCAGTTTTCTCTGTACATGACTAAGCTTTAGTATAATGATTTAACAAGCATAATTGCAAGCTCGTTTTAAAGGAAAATTCAGTCTCTCCAAACCATGTGTCACACATCCAACCCATCGAAATTTGAAGTCCTTATATGAGATTAAAGAATTTTTATTCTGGCACTCTTTAATAAGAGTGTATAATATGTAAAGAGATAATAGATCAGTATATATTCATTTTTAATTTTCAGGAACTTCATGTTTATTACACATACTTCAGATCAACATGCTCCAAATCAAAGTACCTTTTATATATTTATTTAACGTGTTCTTCTAAAGAGCTTAACATGAAAAAAGACAAAATGCCATTATCAAATTCCAAAACTACATGGTTAAATCTAAGAATGAAACATTACATTTTTACTGTAAATTTTTATTGCATCTTACTCATGTTCATCAAGGTTTTCATAAAGCTTTCTTTTGCCATAGCATAGCAGATTCAGGAAGTTTTAAAACTGAAAAAGTAGTCATAACAGAAAACTAATATCTTCTAAAATCATAATTGAAAGTGTTTTCTCTTTATCATATGACATATAATTGTGTTTTAGAAATAAAGAAAGCAAAAATTAAAAACAGACTAAAATGACAGGCAACTGAACTGAATTCAAAATTAGGACACCAAGTACAATATAGTATCCTAAAACAATCCTCACATTATATACCACATGAATTAATGATGCCATGAACACTTTATCTATATACCTGTGAAATAAACTAAGTGAAATTTAATGATGGCCAAAGTGCTATACAAAAATGTAGATTAATAATAAATCAGTATAATTTGCCTTCTCTCACTAACATTTCATGAGCATAATAGGTTTTATCATGGAGTCTACTCAAAATGAATCATAAGGAATTGGGCTTTTTTAGTAACATGGTCCACCCTATCCAAAAGTTCAGGTATGGTATCTGGTATTTTTGCTACATGTATACAATGACATGAAAAACCTTATGTGGACACAAATGTAATTTATCTATGCAGTATTTTTTACTCTTAGTGTAATCAAAATAAGTACTCATCCTTTAAGATCTGTCTTATCAGAAAGGCTATCCTGAGCTATACCATCTCCCTTTCTCTATATTCATCCATTTTTTCATGTAGAAACTATCTATTGAACATCCTCTGTGTACCAAGTACTCTAAATGTGCTAGGGATAATTATATCTTTATACATTGTATGTCCAAAACCATAAATTTATCATTTTTTGCATTTTCATTTTAGAACCTGTAAGAACTAAAAGGGGGAGTTACATACCAAAAAATACAATATAATACTTCTGGCATTTATAATTAACCATATAGTCATCTTTACAGAGATCTTTATTTCCTTATGCCACTTCAATCCACTGTCCAGTGTCCTTTCCTTTCAGTCTGAAGGACTCCCTTTAGCACTGATTGTAATGCAGGTCTAGTGGTTATGAACTCCCTCAGCTGTTGAATATCTAGGAATGTCTTAATCTCTCCCTTGTTTTGAAAGACAGTCTCACTGGATACAAAATGCTTGGTTGCAATTGTTTTTTTTATCATCACTTGCAATATTTTGTCCCACTTCCTCCTTGCCTCCATGGTTTCTAAAGAATTGGGACTTAATCTTATTGGGACTCCCTTGAGCATAACATGTTGCTTTTCTCTTGCAGATTCCAAAATTCTCTTCTTGTCTTTGACATTCAACAGTTTGACTACTATGTGTTTGGGCATGGTTGTCTTAAAGCTTATCCTGTTGGGGTTCATTAGGCTACTTGAATGTGCATTTTTAAGTCTTTCATTAAATTAGGGAAGTTTTCTGTTGTTATTTCTTTGGTATTCTTTTTGCCCTTTTCTCCCTTTCTTCTCCTTCTGGAACTCACATAATGCTTATACGGGAACAGCTGATGGTTTCCCATGGGTCTCTTGGGCTCTGTTTGCTTTTTTTCATTCTTATTTCTTCCTGGTCCCCAGCCTGGATCATTTCAATTGTCTTTTCTTCAATACCACTGATCCTTTCTTCTGTCAGCTCCAATCTGCTACTGAAACCCTCTAGGGAATCTTTTGTTTTGGTTATCATGATCTTCAATTCCAGTATTTCTGTTTGGTTCCTTTTTAAAATTTCTATCTCTTTACTGAGATACTCAGATTTTTCATTTATTGTTTTCCTGATATTCTTTAGTTCTTTCTCTGTTTTTTCCCTTATCTTCCTGACCATATTAAGGATCTTTTTTTTTTTTTCAAGTCTTTGCTCAGTTTGTCCAAAGTCTGGTCTTCTTTATTGGTGGTTTCTGGGTTTTTATCATGTTCCCTTGGGTGGGCCTTCACTTCCTGTTTCTTTGTTTGTCTTGTAATCTTTTGTTCCACATTGTTCATTTTAGTATTTTAAACTAGTAACTCTAGGATTTAGCTTCCGAGCTGACTGTTCCTTAAGTGTGTATCTAGCCTTTGATAGCCTGTCAAAGATTTCTTTGAGTACCATGACCTAATAAAAGCACACACACAAATGCACACACACACACACACACAAACTCTTTCACAGTCTTTGCAAATTGACTATGCATTGGCTGGTGCTCTCCTTCAGAGTTTAGGCCCCCTATAAAGATGATCAGACTGAGGCAAATGTGAAGTGCTGGGCCTCTCCATCTTTTCTGAGCCTGCTTCTTGTCCTGAACTTGCACTCACTCATGGCTTTAGGAATTCTCCATTTATAGGAATTCAAATGCCCCCTCTACTCCCCATAAAATAGAATTCTCCTCCTCCTAGATGCTCTATTGTATGACTTAAAGCAGGTAATCCTTTACCCCAGGCCACTTTGACTTAATTGTTTCTTACACTGCTTGAGCTGTTAAGCTGCTTCTGCCTGCAAGGCAAGTTCTGGGAAGGTGAGCCCATGTCAGCTTTTCTCCTTCAGACTTTCAGGCTGCCATTCCATAGACTGGCACCAACATACAGTTCCCCCAGTATGTGCATAGAGGTTTCTCTGTTCCAAACTGAACAGGGTTATGGACCCCAAAATAGGAGTGCAGTCTGGATCCATACCACCTCAGGGAGAGGGTGGAGGAGGGGCCAGCAAAGGCAGCATCTCCTGCAGTTTTTAAAGCTGTATTTTCTTAATGTTGCTTATGCTCAGTTACTGCAACCCTTTAACTGTCTTCAGGAGTTTTGAGGAAGATGTTTTCTACCAGTTTTTGCAGTTGATCAAAGATTCTGTGGGCAATGGTACTCTGGAGCATCTTATGCTGCCATTTTTGTCAACCAGCACAAACTCTGTTTTAGTCACTCTCTAGACATTATTAATTATCATATATCATTTAAATTTCTTCAGTGTTTTTTGGCCAACAAAATTGATCTTTTGTGACTTAAAAACCATACCCAGAGTGCAAAGAAACTCTTAATCTCTCCACTGTATAGTTGACAAAGTCATCTTAAACCATAAATATATTTATTTATAATCTTTTACTTGATCTACTGAGTAGTACTTTAACATGGGCTAACTATAGCATAGCCTATTTTTAGATAACTATTGTGTAAAGGATAATAATTATTCATGCAAATGCTACTCATAGCAGTGTCATTCACATATGCTTATAATGGTAAATCAGAATGCCTCTAAATGTTTCTTAACAAAACTATTTGAAAAAAAAGTTTTAAAGAGAAGGATGAAGAGCAGCTAAAATATAGCAGAAGAAAACCATGAACTGAATAAAGAAAGAGCCAAAAGGGTAAAAAGAACAAGTCAAATGTAACTTTAGAGAGACTTCCCAGAAGATGGCATCAGAGTAGATTGTCAGAGTTCAACATTCTCACAGAAACAACAAAGGAAGGGGGCCGGCTCGATAGCCCAGTGGATAGGGCACCGACATACCATATGGGAGGCCCCAGGTTCGGTTCCCGGGGACCTCTCCTAGCGGGCAGACCGCCTTGAGAATGGCAAGCCGCCATGGGTGGGCCGGAGCCGCCGTGAGCAGGGCAAGAAGCTGCCACGGACATGGCAAGAGCCGCCACAGGCAGGGCAGGTCGCCCATGGATGGAGCGCAGCCAGCCACCCGCGAACTGAAAGCC
>PVKH010023418.1:0-13867 GCA_004027955.1 Chaetophractus vellerosus
GTGCCTCCTAGAGAAGATGAGCAAGACAGCAAGCTAGAGCAACAGGCTGGCACGGCAAGCTGACGCAACAAGATCGCACAAAAAGGAGACATAAAGAGAAAACATAATGAGAAACACAACAAGCAGGGAGCGGAGGTGGATCAAGTGATTGAGCACCTTTCTCCCACATGGGAGGTCCCAGGTTCTGTTCCTGGTGCTTCCTAAAGAGAAGATAAGCAGACACAGAGAGCAGACAGCAAGCGCAAAGGATGGATTCTATTATTATTCAGGTCCTTTACAATCTTGAATTCTAACACTGTTTCATCAAAGATGTTATCTAAAAGCAAAATAATAAACCACTTTTTTCAATGAACTAACTAGTGATTCCCTTTGACTCTTAAATGTCACCTACATGTTACAGAGTATTTGAAGGGTGTTAGGATGGTCAACAGGGCAGTTAGGAAGTGGGAGGCGCTAGTGAGAGGTGATACTCGGCCCATTTAAAAGGGAGGTTAATATTGATAGCAGGAACGTATAATTTCAAGAGAAGAGACAATAAATATGATGATGGTCATCATCAAAGCTTTCCTTAAAATGTTAGATGCAAACCCTAGTCCTATTATTTCCCAAAACCACCCAAAATATGAACACCCAATAGAATTGAGCCACTATGAACTGATAACAATTAACATTTCTTAAAAACCTTCGATGACCACTTTCTCAAAGTTACACCAGTACCACGTTCAGACTGGAATGTGTTGGTACGGAAGAGCATTGCCTCAGTCAAAAAAAAAAAAAAAGAACAACAAAAAACCCACAATAAAGTAATATGGAATTCATCATTGTCCAATCAACTTAGAATTTGTCTTCCCTCTTTTCTTCCCTCCCATTCTATCTTCCTTTGCTCTTTCAACAACTATGGAATATCTATTATGTGTCAGGCATGGTATTGTATGCTAGGTCAGAATAGTTAAGAAGACATAGTCCCTGCCTTCTCATTGCTCACATTCAATTTTATTTAAAAGTAAAAAAAGTAAAATAAAAGAGTAGTAACTCTGACAGCTAATTATATAGCATTTGATCCAAACCTTTTAGACACTTCCCCAAAATTACCTAAAACCATTCTTACTCTCTCAAAGATTGAAGTGTACCATAAATGTTAAGGCTATCTGAAAATCTGAAGCAATCATAAACATACTAACTTCCCTTTGCACTTCTGCTATTTCCTATAAACTGTTATAATTCAAGCTGAGCCTTTCAAGAAGAGGTCAGTCTGAACTGTTCCAATAAATCCTACATGAGATGAAAAACAGGAAGGGGGAGGGAGAGGGGAGCAAAGAAAAAAATCCTTTGTACCTGCCAAAATTCAGCAGTTGTGTGATCTCTTAAAAATCATTTGTTCTGCATATTGTGATATAATGACGTGAAAAAAGTAATTACAATTAGGAATCTATTTTGATTCCTCTCTCCATAGTATCAGTCTTGAATGTCATTTGATTTTGGCAAAAGATAAGGTCATTGCCTGCCTGAAAGAGGTGCAAGATTACTTCTCTGAATGTTTCACATGGAAATATCTAAAACTGGAAAATATCTCAATCTCAATCACATACTTGCCAGGAAGACAACTAGCAAAATTTGCAACCAAAAATAAATAAATGAACAAACAAGCAAACAAGTAGAATCTATGGCTTGAATCATTTTTTTTAAAGTCAACAATCTGAAAAGGAAAAGAAATTTTTAACCTATACATTAAAAAGTTGACAATGCTATGAAAACTCATTAAATCTTTCAGTATGTGCATTTATCAAATCTAAATTACCACTAATTAGCTGAACATTTACAAAGACAACTATAATTATTTTTTGCCCAGATATAAGTAATTTAAGCATTTAGTTGTTTTTTCTTAAATAAAATATATTATCCATTATTATATATAGTCTTAAACATATAAAAAAAGTTACTAGAAGAATTTCACCCACCAGAAAGTCAAATCACTTTAAAAGGTAGAGTTATGATGAACATTTTAAGAACCAGAAGTGCCTCCCCCCAAGTGCCCTTTAACAATTAGATAAAATTATGAACAAATTCATATTTACCAACAACCCAAGGATATTTTGGAAATTCTATATCCAAGTGGTTTTTTCAACATAAATTTTTTCTACTCTTTAGATCTTGATTAGAAAAACCACTGACAAACCACTCCTGGGTTTTGGATAGTTATATTTTTTATGTAAGAGAAAAAACAAGAACTTATTGTGTTTAATTTAAAATGAAGACTTACTTAAAAGAAAGCCACAGCTCTAAGTTGCATTCTATATTTTCTTTCACCTCAAACATCTAACAAAAGGTCCTTGACTGCATATATACTCATTATTGGAAACAGAGCATTTAGAAACAAGTTCAAATAGCCAGAAAAGCTGGGAATATTATTCAGTCATAATTATCAGAGATGCATTACAGTCATAGACTAAAAATGAGAAAGAAAACAACTTAAAAGCACTGATTTTACACATCAACAACACTCTCTAGCCATTAGTTAATCTGACTGAAATAAATAGAAATATGGCTGGAACTATACTAACTGGTTAGATGTTCTAAAAACTACCTGCAATCCATATCTAACTCATGTTTTTCTCATAAAACATCACGTTATTCACACTTCCTCCCACAGAAACAAAAGAATTATCTTAGTATTCCAACTAGGTCTTTTGGCCCAAATATTCAAATACAATTAAAGTGTAACTGTGGTATCCTCTTTATAAGAATAGTTAAAATATAACCACAAAATCACAAGCAAAAGTGACCATAAAAACATTAGCTATTAATCTAGGACAACTATCTGTAACATTTTCTAAATTGATTAAAATATTTAACATGTCAGATTAATGAAGTAACCAGTATCAAACCATGTTACATTAAAGATAGTTTGCTATCAGCAAATATTAATCCTGATCATAAAGTTACTTTCATTTAAATTCCTGTTGATATCTTAACTTATTGTTCTTGCATTTGTTTTATTACCTTTTGCAAAAAATAAAAAGCATGGGATGTTAATTCACAAATTATAGAATGTGTACAAATTTTATTATGTAGATGAATAATATAATACAATTCATAGGCTTCAGCTGAGAGCAATTCTGGGGTCAAATTAATTAGCTTCAAACCAGGAATTGTTCACTTTATTCTCTAATTTTTCATTATTCTTACCATAACATGGTTGCCACATATAATTTTCCTTTTTCAGTATCAAGTAAATGTCTGTCAGAATCCCAGAATTTCTGATGCTATTCTCAAAATGTAGTGTCTACTTAGTGCTATTACATACCCTGATCACAACTAGTAAATATAATTGTAGCAGTTTGGCATTATTTATGAATTCCAAAAACAGATATTGGATTATGTTTGTAAACTGGTCTGTTTCTCTTGGTGTGGTTAAATTATGATTAGGGCTTTGATTGGGTGTTGAGTCCCTACCCCATGGTAGGTGGGGACTCACAGATAAAAGACATGGCAAAGGACAGAGTTCACATTCTGATGCTGAGTTTTGAACTGGAGCCCAGGAAGTAAACACACACTAGAAGAACACAGAGGAATAGAGATGGCTCCTTAGAAACAGCAGAGACAGAGCTGTTCGCCTGATAGTCTACAGCTGGCCTTGTGGAGAGGGCACAGCAGCTGAACCTGGAGAGAAAGAGATCCCAGGTAGAACGAAACCTAAGAAGCCTGAACTTTTGGCCGATGTCAGCAGCCATCTTGCCCCAACATGTGGCAACAGACTTTGGTGAGGGAAGTAACTTATGCTTTATGGCCTGGTAACTGTAAGCTTCTACCTCAAATAAATACCCTTTATAAAAGCCAATAGATTTCTGGTATTTTGCATCAGCACTCCTTTGGCTAATACAATCACTATGGGTTTTTTTCACATAATTTCTTCTCTCCATCCTAACGTCCCTTAAATACTGGAAAATTTTGTCAAATATATAAAAAGTCTCCTGAGAATTTTTGTGTATTTTTGTCCATGTGAAGTGTGAAGATGGGCAAAGAAAGGTTAGGAAATTTTCCCTATGGCATTTGCATTGCATTTGACAGATTTCTTAAGTCCTTACTCTTCTTCAATTTGTCTCTGAATCTCTTTCTTCTCCCTACCTCACGCCCTAAACTTAACACTCATTGTACCCAGTCAACCCATTTTCAAATCCAAATTTATTCTTAACTGTACACTGCCCCTAGAGGGTCCTCTCTACTGAGTTCCAGCTTGCCAACTTTCTTTTCCTTCATGAAGCTTATTCTGATTTAATTAAATAAAGCTGGCTATCTCCACATGTTCCCAATTTATCTAAACATAAAACCCCATGACTCTTGCATTCACATTCCATAGTTACCCTTTGCTTATATATAATTCTCTTATGCATCTATTTCAAATATCCTCATTTCTCACCAGAAAATATTACCTTCATAATTATAAATTTTAATATTGGCAATATTATAATTATCATTATTATGATTTATTGTTATAAATTATAATATCTATAATATCATCATCATCATCATTATTAGCTCCTACAGGGCTACATAAGTATTTCATGTCTTATATTGTACCTTTTTCAGATGATAGTGGCACCTTATATTTCATATATTAAAGAAATCTTATTAAGTCCTTTCATTCTATAGTTACATCATAATGACTTATAAAGGTCTACTTGGTGATGTGATTAGTTTAGTCTACTAAAGATTTCTATAAATTTCAGATGCTGGCTCTGTCCATAAGAAGTCAAGACACAATTTCAAATATTGGCCAAACTTCTAAAATATTTTTTCTATACAATGCCAACTATCAAGAACCTCTGACTATATATTCCTGACTTGTCTAGATGTTCTGGCATCATGTTAGTGGCCTCTCAAAATAAAGCAAGTAGAAACATCCTGAAAGACTCTGATACCTCTAGAAACTCTGATGGCTGGCAAAAACTTTAAGAAATCAATTTACTCTCAACTCCCCCAACCCCTGCTTTCACAAGCCAAAATGCCCTTGCTACAACCTAGAAATTTTTAAATCTTCCATCTGACTAAACACTCTCCAGAAAGACATTGTACCTCTTTCTGTGCCCAATTCTCAAGAGATACCAGGTATTTCTCTCATACCATTCAGGTCCTACTGGCCTAATAGAAAAGGATAATTTACAAAGAGCAAAGCTATTCATGATGAACTACAATTGGTACTGCTCTACACCTAAGAATTTAGTCAGATTTCTTATACACCACTTTGAAAAGCAGAAATTTAACTTTACTAATATCTGTTCTTTCTCAAGATTTCCAACATTCTAAATATGGAGGAGTTCTACTCTAGTAAACTAAGATGACAAGGTGAAGGTCCTTTTCTACTACGGTTAGACCAATGATTTAGCCCAGAAATTGAATGAACTAGTTGTGAAACTTAACATTCATAAGCAAACTAGCCTGTTTAGCAGTACAATAAGTGAACCCTCTTCTGATTTGCCAGATGAACTGTCAATTTTAAAAATGAGAATTCTCAGCCAAAGAGCAGCTTTTACTTTCAAAGTAAAAAACAAAGCACCTCTCATAGTGCTTACATTTGTGGTACATCTGTAAAGAGTGATTTTTTAGCATCAGAAAGCATTTTAATTGTAGTAAACTGAACAATGCTGAAATTGTTTGAAGAGGAGATTAAATTTAATGAAATTCACAAACAAATCCCTTTTAGAAAGTAACAACAATTTTTGAACATTAAAGAGGAGCTCATTATATCAAGACAACTCCACTGTAAAAAGCAGTCTGACTTCAATCACTGCATATCTACATGTTAATGAACCTGCTGTGTAAAGCAGGGACTGAGCAGAAAAAGTAATAGGAAGACTTCTCAATGCATATTTGCTAGAAAAAAAAATCTCTTTTAATCAATAAACACCTTTTTAATAGTACCTTAACAGTATCTAAAGCTTTTGAACAATACAAAAGGAAGATGATACTTAAAGGTTTCTTTAAGACATTACATAGCTTGCACTTTTTTGCAGTGTTCAAATGCTGTCAGCATCACAGTTCCAAAGACTTTCAAGTTTCAACAGACAGATACAGCCTAGTACAAAGTCTTTGTTATAATAATTTCATTGTCACCCCCTGATCAAACATAGACAAATCTGAAACTGAAAAGTGAGAGCCAACTAGTGACCTTTGATTAGAACCACAGCCTCGGTTTTAATGAAATGCCTCATTCATTGTCTTTGGTGCCAACAAGGAAGGTGTGTTTTAGACTGAAATGAGCAGTCAGTACACCATTTACACCCATACAATGGTTTTCATTATTCACAGTTGGAATTTGTGATTGTATCAAGTGAGACACAGGTGTCCTAAAAATAGCTAAAACAAAAACACACAAATGCAGCTTTCTACCTTTAAAATAAATAAAATCACTTTACCCTTGTCCCTCAGTTACTTGCGACTGGCTTTCTTGCCTTACTAATCATATTGTACCAGTCTTCTTTCCAAAACTGTAATTTTCACATATTTGTTTGTCACCATTACTTAGAGTCTAAGGAGTGCTGGCATATTTACTTTCCAGAGCTGTTTGAACCCCTGGTTTTTCTAAGCTTTCACTGCAACATTCAAATGCATGTCTATAAAGTTTATCTTGATTAAAGCAAAAGTTTGAAATGTGAGTTAATTTTGTTTTGTCCTTGTTTTGCTAGGAAAAAAAGGTTCAGACTACAGCCATAGTTAACATAGTTTGATGCCTAATATAAAACTGCCCTTAAGAGCGATGGCAGTTGCAAATCAAGTCCAGTTTTTATGACTTAGATCCTGGGGATGAGGGACAAGGTGCAGAATTTTTCGAGTCAATCTATTCATAAATGTTCTGATGGATTCGTACAAAGGAACTGTTAAAGCCAGTTAAAATTGCAAACTAGAATGGCTGGACACCTGCAAGCTCTACAATGCATTCCTTATGGTGATATTTTTAAGGTGTGAAACTGAGATATTCCAACTCTTGCTCTAAAACTACAGGACTTTACACGTAATTGCCAGGATTATTACTGGTGCCTAGCACTGTCCCTGAAACATAGCAGGTGTTTTCTATATGTATATACAGTAAGAATGAATAAAGAAATACGAGACTATAACTTTGCCAGGGTGAGAGGGCAGTAAGAACTGGAGGGATAATCTGAGGACACAGTCTACCTACAACTCAAAGTGGGAGGAAGGAGGGATGGAGAAAGGGAATAAGTGGGGAAGGGAAGATAAATAATCTATAAAGTCATGTTGTTTGTACTGCAACTAAGTATTTCTACCCACCGTCCATCATTACAGTGCTTTTGGGCACCACAATCTGCCCATTAGCCTAAACTTCTCCTGCAACAACTCCAGCTGTACTGCCTCACCTGCTATAAATAAACAGCCACACACACAGCCTGGCAAATCCTGACATATGAATGTAAGGATTTAGCTTAGGCAAATAAAAAATTTATGAGCTCATTCAGTTGCCAGATCAAATGACTAGAAGTACTCAAAGCTCATGAGGGCGGGGACTTTATCTTGTACATTGATATTATGCCCAGCACGTGGATCAGTGCCTGATTGGAACAATAAGAATTTAATAAAAATTGCTTTTAAATTTCTATTATGAATATTAATATTTTCAGGTCTTTGGAAAGACAATAATTTGGGGCAGCAGTTTTCAAAGCATGGTCATGGGACCTCTGAAGGTCCCCAAGACCCTTTCAGGGGACTGCAAGGACAATATCATTTTCATAATAAGGATAACAAATATATTTGCCTTCTTACTCTCATTCTTCAAAGAATACATGATGATGTAATTCCTCTGAAGGCTATAGAAAATGTGCTTGTGTATTCTTCTGTTTTAAAATCTCCAATACGGAGACTTCCACTGCCAGGAAGATAGAGTAGAACTACTGTAGCAGTTTGATATTATTGATGAATTCCAAAAAGAAAATTGGATTATGTTTGTAAACTGGTCTTTTCCTCTGGGCATTTTAGAGTGTATTGGATTCAGAGGTTTTACTTTTACTTGATTAAATAATGATTAAGACTTTGGGCCAGGTCAGTAGGACATTGAGTCCCCACCCCTTGATGGGTGTGGACTCACAGAGAAATTGCACTGCAGAGAAGGAAGTTTGGAGTTTTAATGCCGGAGCCCGGGGAAGTAAGCACACAGAGGAGCTTGGTCGTAAGGAAGGAGAAAAGGCCCCAGGAAAAGAGAAGAGTTGTTCCCTGATAGTCTATAGCTGGCCTTGTGGAGAGAAGCAAACTGAGCCCAGGCAGAAGCAAGCCCTGGGAACAGAGGAACCCAGGAAGACTGAACACTTGGCAGATGTCAGCAGCCATCTTGCTCCAACACGTGGCAACAAACTTTGGTGAGGGAAGTAACTTATGCTTTATGGCCTGGTAGCTGTAAGCCTCTACCCCAGATAAATACCCTTTTGTAAATGCCAACAGATTTCTGGTATTTTGCATCAGCACCCCTTTAGCTGATTAATACAAGTACTTTTTCTTATTCTTCCATCTAAGTACAACTAAAAATCCTAGACATTGTATATGAAAGGAACATAAGGCTCTGAAAGGTGGAGAGAAGAATATAGATTGGCTAGGGACCTTGGGACCTGAGGTATGACACAGTGGTGAGTTCCCTGGGTTTTCTTTTTGTCTGATATTTTCCAGACTTGGAATTGAAGAAGCTGGCATCCAGAAACACCAACAGGTCCAGACAAAAAAAAGAAGCCCTATGAAAAGGTTGCTATCTCTAGCTAAAAGACAAGGAAAGGTGCAGCCTAGCAAAAAAGAAAACTTTTAGACAATAACCAGTCTACCTCCAGACAAACATCACAAAAACAACTGTGGTTGACCCACACCACCAGCAAAGGCCAAGCAGGGAACCTAGACTTCCATTCTCTCAATGCTATAAGGAGGCATCCAACATCATCCCCTAGGAGGAGGTGTCAAAGAAAGCTAAGTAGGGAGCTGGTAGATTACCCTCACCAGCCAGTAACAATCCCTCCCATAATTCCACTTACCATGCATTGTCAATAGAGAACATGTAAGGAGCCTGGACATCATCTCAATCAGGCCGTAAGGAGAGGCACCTCCCTTTCACCCCTAGGGTGGTGTCAGAGGAGGGCTAGTGGAGAGTCAGAACTTTCACCATCACCCAGAGGAAACAAGGCCACCTCCACCACAATGTCAGTGAAGACCACATGAGGAGCAGAACTCCCATCCTCATCTAGCATTAACAAGGAGTTCTCCACCTTGGATGTCAACTGAGACCAAGTATGGAACCTGGACTTCTATCTCCATCTGACCCTTCCTCTACTGGAACAGTGTTAAAGAAAGCCAACTAAAACAGAGGTTTAAATAAGAACCAATCTTAAACATAATACAAAAATGTATAGATTACAAGCAAAACTCATTGTCACACCAAGAACCAGGAAGGTCTCAAACTAAATGAAAAAATACAATCAACGAATGCCAAGACCAAGACGTTAGAATTATCTGACAAATATTTTAAAGCAGCCATGATAAAAATGCTTAAAGAAGCAATTATGAACGTGCTTGAAACAAATGAACAAATAGAAAGTCTCAGCAAAGAAACAGAAGATATAAAAAAGAATCAAATGGAAAATTTTGGAACTGAAAAATATAATAACAAAAATAAAATCCTCATTAAAGGGACTCAATAACCAAATCAAGGGGACAGGGGAAAAAAAACAAGTGAACTAGAAGACAGAATAGAAATTACCCAATATGATCAAAATAGAGAAACAGGCTTTTTTTTAAAAATGAATACATCAGGCTAAAACAAGAGGTTTAATATTCATGTCATCATAGTCCAGGGAGAGAGGAAAAAGAGGGTGGGGCTGATAAAGTACTCAAGAAATAATATCTGTAAACTTCCTTAATTTAGCCAGAGGCATAAACCTATGGATTCCAGAAGCTGAGAAAATCCTAAACAGGATGAATCCAAAGAAAAACATGCCAAGACATATCATAATTAAACTTCAAAAACTACAAACAAGGAAAAGATTTTAAAGAATCCAGAGAAAAATGACAATAGGGGGGAAAACTGGAATGACAGCAGGTTTTGCATCAGAAACCATAGCAGCCAGAACAAAGTGGCATGATATTTTGCAAGTGCTAAGAGAAAGAAACTGTCAATGCGGAATCCTTAACCCAGTGAAAATATCGTTCGGGAATGAAGGGGAAATATAGACATTCTCAGATGAAGGAAAACTAAAAGAATCTGTCACCAGCAGACCGACCCTAAAAGAATGGATAAAGGAAGATCTGTAAACATAAAGGAAATGATAAAAGAAAGATTAGGAAGGAAGAAAGAACAAGGTAAGCAAAAGTAAGGTGATATATGTAAGTACAATAGACTTTCTTTCTCATTTTGAGTTTTCTAAAGTATGTTTGACAGTTGAAACCACTGTCTGATGCGATTCCAAATGTACATAGAGGAAATATTTAACACAATTATATTATAAATGGGGGAGAATAAAGAGTGTGAGGGAAATAATGTTTCTAGACTTTACTAAGCTGATAAAATGATACACCAGTAGACTGTGATAAGTTTATAAATACATAGTGTAATACCTAGAGCAACCACCAAAAACCTATGTCAAGAAAACACATACAAAACCACAGAAGATAAATAAAAATGCAATTCTAAAAAATGTTCAAATAACCACAGGAAGGTAGGGAAAAGATAATAGAGAAGCTAAAAACAGAGAAAACAAATAGAAAAAAAATAAAATGGCACACTTAATTCCTAACATATATCAATAATTTCATTAAATGCAAATGATCTAAATACAAAAATTAAAAGACAGAAGTTGGCAGAATTGATTAAAATACATGACCCAACTATATATATCTATGAGACGCTCACTTCAGATATAAAATAAGGTAAGAATTAAAGTAGCAGGATGGAATTGATACATCACAGAAACATTAATCAAAGGAACACAGGAGTGGCTCCATTAATATCATGTAAAATAGACTTAAAAGCATGGAAATTTAACAGACAGGGAAAGGCATTAAATAATGATAAAAAGGTCAATCCACCAAGAAATATCAATCCTAAGTGTATATGCACTAAACAGAGCTGCAAAATATATGAACCAAAAACTGATATAAATGAAAATCAGAAATAGACAATTCCAACAATATGCTTGGATACCTTAACTTCTCTTTTTCAACAACTGATAGAATTAGAGAAAACTGAGCAATAATTGATAGAATTAGAGAAAAATGAGTAAAGATATAGAAGAACTCAGCAACAAGATCAATAGGATCTAATCAACATTTCACCAACAACAGCAGAATATACATTCTTTTCAAGTGCCCATGGAAAATATAACAAGAGACCATATCCTGGGCCATAAAACAAGCCTCAATGAATTTGTTCAAGGAACTGAAATTAGTGTGTGTTCTCCAGCACAAAGGAACCAAACAAGGAATCGATTTTTTAAAAAGTAGGAAAATCTTCAAATGCTTGGCAACTAAGCAACACGTCTAAAGAATCCATATATAAAAGAGGATGTTCTTATCAGAAATCAAAAAACAAATCGAACTAGAGGATTTGGGGAAGATGGCAGAGTAGGGAATTCCGGACTATGTCTTTCCAACAGAACAACTAAGAAAAAAGGCAGGAACTGTCTGAAATAACTGTTTTGAAAGAGAGGAACATGTACAGTATCCAGAGAAGAACAGAAAGTAAGAGGCTGATAAACTAAGGTAAAGAACAATAAATTGCTTTCTCAGCACAGCAGTTACTGGTGCCAACCCCTCTCCCTCAATGCAGGATGCTGTGGGATCCAGGCCCTACCTAGCTTTCTGGTGAAAGGAAGGGACACAAAAATCCTCTTTCCAAAACCAAGGGTGGTCACAGACTATCACTGATCACAGCTTTTGATTAGCAACTACAGATACCTAGGGGCCCAGCTCTAAGGGCAGCCATTGTTTCAACTCATCCCAGACAAAGGCAAGCTCATCCCAGACAAAGGCAATAGCAACCATTATTTCAACCTGCCCCAGACAAAGCCCAATGAAGAAGAGACTTAAATATGTTATGCTGCCACAGGGCTGCAGGAGAAAGTTAGAAGGGCTACATTTGCTGCACAGACCAAGAAAACTCAGCTTTGGTGAACCATGGAATGAGCTCTTGGTGTCCTTTCTGAGTACCAGGGCACTTTGGAGCCAGTGTGTGCCCCCTGACCCTGTTTCAGCTGGGAAGAACTGACTTAGGAAAGTCCTCTCTGGCATGCCCCTCCTTCCAGAATTTGCCGTCTAGGCAAAAGTAGCATGACACAAGGAAAGAAATGTAAAAGCTACAGAGGTAGACAGTCTGAGACAAAGGCTAACTGGCCTCAAATACCCAGGAGACAGAGGTCTGACTCCTGGGAAAGACAGGGACAACAAACTGCTATAAACAAGGGAACTTCAAAACAAATAACAAGTGAAAGCCAAGATAAGACACAGGCCCAGAAAAACAGGGAAAACACTGTACACTGCATTTGCCTTGGGCAGACCTTCCTGATAGGAGGGCTTAAGCTGAAGAAAATCTCTGTCTTATAAGCAGCTGCTTACAAAAACAAGAAACAGACATTGCAGAGAATAAATCCCAGAGTTAACACTTTAAAATAGTAAAACGTGCTGTGTAAAACAAAAAAAAATACAAGACAAAGAAACAGGAAGTGATGGCCCACCCAAAGAAAGGATAAAAATACAGAAAACAGCAACAAAGAAGGCCAGAATATGGACATACCAAACAAAGTCATTTAAAAAATGATCATTAAAATGCTCAAGGAGATGAAGGAAAATACAAAGAAAGATGTAAAAGATATCCAGAAAACAATGAAAAAGCTATATGAGAATCTTAGAACAGAGATAGAAATGTTTATATGGAATCAAAAAAAAAAAAAAAAACTACTGGAGTTGAAGCCCACAATAACTGAAAAGAAAAATGCACAGGAGTGTTTCAAGAGTAGACTGGAGCTGGCAGAAGAATCAGTGACCTTGAAGATAAGACACTTAGAACAAGTGAGGCTGAGGAGCAGAAAGAAAAAAGAATTATAAAAAGTGAAAATATCCTAAGACACTTCTGGGACACCATATACACATTATGGGAGTCACATAAGGAGATGAAAGAGATAAAGGGGCAGAGGAAATATTCAAAGAAATAATGAGAGAGAACTCCCAAACTTAGCGAAAGACATGACTATGCATATCTAAGAAGTCCAGAGAACACCAAACAAGATAAACATAAAGAAAAATGCATATTTTGATCACACTATCAAATGCAAATGACAAAAAGAGACTTATGAAACCTGCAAGAGAAAAACAATGTGTTATGTACAAAGGTATCCCAATTAGATTGATGGTCAATTTGTCATCAGAAATCATGGAGGCAAGAGGAAGTGGGGGGGGGCCGGCCATATAGCCCAGTGGATAGGGCGCCGGTATACCACATGGGAGGCCCTGGGTTCGGTTCCCGGGGACTTCTCCTAGCGGGCAGACCGCCTTGAGAAGGGCAAGCCGCCATGGGCCGGCAGAGCTGCCGTGGGCAGGGCAAAAAGCTGCCATGGACAGGGCAAAGCCGCCAAAGGCAGGGCAGGTCGCCCGCGAACGGAGTGCAGGCAGCCACCCGTGAACTGAAGTGGAGCCAGCCGTGAATGGAAGCAGAAGCCGCCACAAGCGGGGCAAAGCCGCCTGCGTGGTGACCGGTCTCGGCGCGTCGCCGCAACAGGGGGAGACAAAGCGGACAGAGAGGAACACAAGAATGGACACACAGCAAGAGCAAGCAGAAGGGGGGGGAGGGGTGGAGAATGTAATAAATAAAAAATAAATCTTTAAAAAAAAA
>PVKH010023419.1:0-13863 GCA_004027955.1 Chaetophractus vellerosus
AAGTATCAATATACCCCCCCCCCACTATTCCTGACAATCACATAAAGTAGCTAACACTTAAAGAGTATTTACATGGGGCAATGTTCTAAGTGCTTTATATAACTTGATTCATTTAACTGTCATCTGCAAAGATCCTAGCTTCTGCACATTGATGATTTGCTAACCATATCAGTGGTTATAACTCTGTCTACCAATATTAGCACTATACCCATGATGATAATGTTTTGTGTGTATTTAGAACTATGTACCTTTCAAATCACTCTCACATTTATTCATTTGATTCTTACAAAAAGCCATGGAAATATTAAGATCTATTTTTTTATGACAGTACAGAGAGATTATGGATTTTCCAAAGTTTCAAGAGCTAATCTTGGATTCCTAGACTTTTCAAACTGGAAGAATTTTACTGATTTTACAGTGAGAAAACCAACTTAGAGAATGTAGTTTCCTCAGGATTCCGATCCTGTCACTGTCATTCTTGTGATATTCCTATGACATCAGTATTTTTGCTTTGCTTTTCAAAACTGGAATTATCATTCCTTAGTTTTCCTTGATAAGAGATAACTTAGCCTAAAGGTTACTACAGAATATTTCAAGAAAAAAAGCAGAGGCAAAGTGGCTTCTCTAAAAGATTGACATTGTTCCCCATTTTGGTTAACCTGGAAGATGAAAAACAACAACAACAATAACAACAACAAAAAGAAAGGTAACAGCCAGGCCCAGAAGGCAGAAGGAAGGGCAGATTACCTGCCCTTTGACTTCTGACCCCCTGGCCAGGACAGAACAGAGTTGAGGGCTTTCTGGGTTCACAGACAAATAAGTGGACTGTGATGCTGCTCCCTGTAGGATACCTAGTTGGAGCCAACCCATTTTGGGGTGGCTTACTCAAAGATTTTCGCATTTGGGAGTAGCCATGATGTAGTCGTGATGTGTGAAGGCTGGCCAGAAGCCTGGGCTGCAGGAGCCAGCTGTCCACCCTTCCACCCAGACTGGAACCTACTCTCCATCTGTCATTTGGCCTCGCCGCCATCTTCTCTGTACTCCAAGCCCCTGTCTTGACAGATGGTCCTTATGTGGTATAATGGTTCTTGTTTTTTGGGGAGTTCTCTCAGCCCTCAACTTATAGCTAGCATTTTAGCAAAATCTTTCTCCGTTTTCATCTTAGGCAGTATATAGACACGGCCTAATAACTTTCATAGGCAGAGAACAGTATAAGTAATTGCCAATTAATAAGTTTCCATTCAACAATACAGGCACATGAATGATATAGCTGTAGCATGCCTGAATTGAAGGTAGAGTCATCACTGTTATGAGTTGAAAGGGAGAGACTGTCATCTCATGATTTGTCTCCCAAGTCTCTCTGTGTCCCGGTCATGCTGCTTTTTATATTTCCAGATAATTACAGTTTGCTGCTTATTGGCTGACTTAATCAGGACACACTTGGTTGAACGAAATAAATCCTTTGTAAAACGAATCAAGTTTTTAAAAAAGGATTTATTTTAAAGATACAATAGGGAATTAAAAAAAATGCTCAGGTTGGAAATAAAGCATGTCCTATTCTTATGGTGCTGTGACTTGGGTGCCAACTCTCTCTTACTTTTACTTTCAAGAGTGTCATGGAATTGGTGTCTGTCTTAATTGGAGCATCTGTATACTGTCTTCTGCCACTGGCATGGTCCATCATGGCCATCTACAAATGGTAGTTCAGCCCCTGTAGCAGTTTGGTATTGTTTATGAATTCCAAAAATAGATATTGGATTATATTTGTAAACTGGTCTGTTCCTCTGGGCATATTATATTGTATTAACTTCAGAGGTTTTACTTTTACTTGATTAAATTATGATTAGGGCTTTGATTGGGCTGTGTCAGTAGGATGTTGAGTTCCCTCCTCCTTGGTGAGTGGGAAGTCACAGAGAAAATGACACGGCAGAGGAGAGAATTGGAGTTTTGGTGCTGGAGCTCCAGGAACTAAATACACAGGAGACCACAGAGGAATAGAGACAGCTCCATATAGACATGCAGAGGCCCTGGGAAGAGAGAGAGCCTGAGAGTCTACAGCTGGCCTTGTGGAGAGAGCAGAGCAGCTGAGTCCAGAGAGAAACGAACCTGGGTAAAGAGACAAGCCTTATGCTAACCTACAGCTGAGAAAGGAAGGCACTGGGACCATGGAGCCTTAGGAGGAGGAAGGAAGGCTGCACACTTGCAGAGACCGGCAGCCATCTTCCTCCAACACGTGGCAACAGACTTCGGTGAGGGAAGTAACTTACACTTTATGGCTTTGTGACTGTAAGCTTCTACCCCAAATAAATACCCTTTATAAGTGCCAACAGATTTCTGGTACTTTGCATCAGCACCCATATGGCTGACTAATACAGCCCCCAAGTTTATCCTATCTCGTAGTCTGCTGCTAGAAGCCAACTAACTTGTAGTCTCTGTGTATCAGTCACCCTACTTAGTTGTAAGCAATAGAAACTATCATAACTAACTTAAGTAGAAAAGGAACTTACTGGAGGATATTGGGGAACTTACAGAGTTGTTGGGGAGGCTTGGAAAATGGACAGGAAACAAAGGAGACTATACAACAAGAACTACAGCCAAGGCTGTGCCAGGAACTGGTCTGTGAGGCTACCACTGCTGCTAAGTACTAGACACTCAGAGCATCACTCATGCTATAACATTGGTCTCTGTTATCACTACTTCAATGGCTGTCCAACTCTGTACCCATGAAATAAGATTCTCTAGTGTCCGTATAAATGTGCATTACTAGCTTATAATTCAAAGTCCAGGGCAAGTATTTCTGGTTGTTCCAGCTTAGGTCAATGTGCCAGTTCCTTACTGCAAGGGAGACTGGGAAAGAAAATATAAGAGGGTTGTTTCCCACCATGTCTTATAAGGTGGGGAATTCCTCCAACCCAAAAGGCAGTTTAGATTCTGGGCAACCAATAACAACAAAACATAACAAATGGTCACTATATTCAGGATTCCAATTCCTCATAGCTGAGTGAATGTGAACTGTCCATTTGAGTCAGATGCCCATTCCTGGACCAATCAGTTGTGGCCAGTATGGCCTGGAAGTCTGAGATTTCCAGGGTTGTATGTGGGACAGGCTCTTTTCTGTAAAGGGGGGTGTGAGCATGTTGGAAATCATGGGTATCTATTTTTCTGTTGCTGGCTTATGATTGGTATCTTGAGGTGACACAGGTACATTGTAGTTCTTTTAGTGACTTTAACCTATACTACCCATCTCAGGTTAATGCTAACTTGCCATCAGTTTAATTAAAAAATTTTGGACCTAGGACAGCAGTGGTCATTTGGGGCCATTTCGTAGCTCTGTTGACCAAACCCTTTTCCAGAAGTTCCAATTCCTTTTTCTGCTTAGACAATGGACAAATTTGAGGCTACTCCTTAGATGGATATCTGCCACTGTAGCATCTACTATTCCCCTGACTATGCCTAATGAAACTAATACTGGTATTTGTAACAGGTCTGGCAGGTATAGTCTTTGGGAACATCTACCCTGGGTATCTCTCAGAGATAGGTGAGGCATGAAAATAGAAAAAGGATTTAGAGAGTTAAAAATAATCACTAAATAATCATGTATTATAATTACTTTCACTCATTCAAAAATACATAGGGGCCAGCTGTATAGCCCAGTGGATAGGGCGCCGGTACACCACATGGGAGGCCCTGGGTTTAGTTCCTGGGGACCTCTCCGAGCGGGCAGACGGCCTTGAGAAAGGCAAGCCGCCGTGGGTGGGGCAGAGCCGCCGTGGGCAAGGCAAAAAGCTGCCACGGGTAGGGCAGAGCCACCACAGGCAGGGCAAGTCACCCGGGAAACACGGAGCTGTGCTGCCCGCAAAACACGGAGCGGAGCCGCCCACAAAATGGAATGGAGCCACCCACGAGTGGGGCGAGCTGCCTTTGTGGAGGGCCGACTCGGCGCGTCACTGCAAAAACGGGGGGAGACAAGAAGCAGACATAGAAGAACACAGGAAAAAAAATGAACACACAGCAAGAGCAAGCAGAAAGGAGGGGGATATCTAACAAAAAAAAATACATATTGGTTTCATGTAGCATACTAGGCATTGTGCCAAACATCGTTGAAGTTAGTTTTTCTTTACTTATTTTAAGGAGCTAGGCTCATGGTAAATTGAAGTAAAAGAAATCTCTCTCAGGCTGTATCCATATAAATAACCTGTTAAAGTCACGTGTAGCCAGATACAGTAAAAGCTAAATAGCTTTACATTTCTATAATTTGACTATTTCGGTATTTGGAATTTAGGTGTGGGGACAGGAGTTATCTTTAGAGGAGGAAAAAGAAACCTTATGGGGAATACAGAAATTGATAGGTATTAAAATGAGTCTATAATACGCAAAACAGTAGTAGGAATGAATATAACGTGAAAATCCCATCATACTAAGGGGCACGAACAGTAGAAAAATTTTCTTAATTAATTACAGTCATTATGAGGCTGCTCTATTAACTCTGGTGAAGATATTTGGACTTTTGAAGGAAAACACATAAGTTTAAATATAGGTGAATATTTAAAGATCAATGACAATGCATCTGCCTCATCACCTAATTTACTAATTCACCTAATGTTCTAGATTCACATCTAATCTCTTGTTCTGAAGGTCTTTTGCATCCCCAAAAGACGTTGCAATTGTATTTATAAAAGTAATGACATAATTATGCCATAAGGCAGGTTGGCAGAGCAGTATGTGATTGTATATGAGTATATAATATGTGGTTACAAGTCATGCTCTTTTATACCATTTCAAAAATGAGGTAACACAATGGCATATGAAATAGTTAGTAATTGCTATACTCAGTAGTATTAAGGCACATCATTGTAAAATCACCTCGTCAGCCAATAGGAGGGCAGAATTTTCTTTCAAAGGTCGAATACACTTATTGAAATAGGCATGATTGTAAGCTGGAACAACACGTTGCAAATAGTGTCTTGGAATAACACCCTCCTGCAACCATTTTCTATTCAGCAAAAGTACTGATAGAAAAAAAAAACCCAACTTATTACAATAAAGATTAAAATCAAGCATTCAATTGAATTCATTAAAGCAGAAGTTGGCAAGCTTTTTCTTAAAGGGCCAGATAGTGAATATTTTCTGTTTTGTGGGCTCTATGGTCTCTGTTATAACTACTGAACTGTGGTGGTTTGGAGCTATAGACCCAGGAAAGCATGCTTTTAAACTGAATCCATTCTTTGGGTGTGAACCCATTGTAAATAGGACTCTTTGATGAGGTTATTTCAGTTAAAGTGTGGCCCAACTCAATCAGGGTGGACCTCCATCCTGCTACTGGAGTCTTCCATAAGCAGAGTGAAATTCAGACAGAGAGAAAACCAGAGGGAGCAGCCAGAAACTGAATGCCTTTGGAACCTGGAAGCGAAGGGAGTAGCCCCATGTGGCGAAAAGCCAGGGACTGACGCTCACTGGCAGGCAGCCCCAGAAGGCCACTGTCTTCAGGGAGAAAGAATTGCCTTGATGATGCCTTGATTTTGGACTTCTAGCCTCAAAACCATGAGCCAATAAATTCCCGTTGTTTAAGCCAACCCATTGCATGGTATTTGTTTTAGCAATGAGGAAACTAAAACTTCAATTCTGCCATTAGAGTGCACAAACGCCCATACATAATACATGAACGAATGACCGACCGTGGTTATGTTTCTATGAAATTTTTGTTTGTGAATACTGAAATTTGAATTTTATGTAATTTCATATATCATGAAATATTCTTTTGATTTTTTTTCTTAACCATTTAAAATTGTAAAAGCCTTCCTAGGCTCATGGATCATAAAACAACAGGTGGCGGGTAAGATTTGGCCCATGGGCTGTAGTTTGCCAAGCCTGCTCTTCAGAGTCTTAGGTCTTGCCATGTCTCATAATTTCCATAGTAATTAGGAGTAAATACATTTTTGGGGGTGCATCACCACCTCTGTTGTATCACAACTTTGTTTAAAATATTGTGGTCTGAACCTTTCACACCCCTCCCCACCCAGGTGTCCATACTGCCTTCCATTTATAGTGATGAGAACATGAGATGTAGATAAGACTAGGCAGAGTTTATAGATTCAGTATTTAACTATTCTTTTCTATATTATTTAATTCATCTTTTCTTTTCCCAATTTCATAACATAATTCCTAATCCTGTTCCCTTCACTTTTTCCCTTCAAGACTAATTTGTATGTGACATATAATCTTCTTTGGAAAAGACATTTGCCATAACTCAGACAAGCCCTCCACTTGCTCTTGGTTTCTTACTCCTGAAATGAGAAAACACACATTTTAGTCCTGGATGAATAAGAGGGGGAAAAAGTAAATGGAGTTGAACATCAGCCAAAATACAGGCTTTGCATAAGATACCCAATTAATTTCCCTCGGCTTTGTCTGCTCTATTAATTTTCTGCCAGTTGCTTATTTTCTCACAAATCTTACACATCTGCTGGATGCAAAAGCAAGAGAGGTGAAAACTCATTTTTGAACCAGATAAATAGAAAGAACTCAGCCATTCTCACTATCGTAAACAAGCAGTCCTTAATTCAATTTAACCAATAATGAATGTTTTTCCAATAACAGTGCCATGTAGCGTGGGGGATGCTTAAAGCCTATATAATAGAGGAACTTGCAATTAAAGAATACTCCCAAATATATTTAAATAAAAATAGAGAACAATCGATATGCTACCCAACCTGGCTAAGAAGGTTATTGCGTTGAAAAACAAAAATATTCTGCGTGGCATCATTATTTTCCCTCCTCTCAGTGTTGCACCATTGAAATTTTAGCCTCTCTGAATTGTTTCCTAATCTCATAGGCTGCTAAAGGATTTTTCACACATGCTCCCTTTTGTAGCTCCATCTTAACATCATGACGTTTTTTTTGCTACAGCTTGCTGAGCGTGACTAAGGGCACAACATACAAGACTTGCTCCCCTGACTGGCCTGCCTGTACAGTGCTCTACGCCTGGCTGTTTATTGTCTGCTGCTTCCAGAAGAGCTACCTGAAAACTGTGTCACTAGTGTGGGGAAAATACCCCTTACCCCATTTTTGTTACCCTCTGCTGCAAAGCAGTGTCATCTCCACTCAAAATTTTCTATCAAATAGATGATGCAATGCCACTCTTGTTTTTATTCAGTCTTTGTGGCAGCTCCTTTCCTTACCTCATAACTC
This sequence comes from Chaetophractus vellerosus, assembly GCA_004027955.1. Classification (NCBI taxonomy): domain Eukaryota; kingdom Metazoa; phylum Chordata; class Mammalia; order Cingulata; family Chlamyphoridae; genus Chaetophractus; species Chaetophractus vellerosus. Next base: position 7,189 of record PVKH010023419.1, read on the forward strand.
AGGAATTGGTCCTTGAAGACTGTGCTGTGAATAATTTGAGGGTCAGACACCAAGATGTAATCATCTTTTCCCTCAGTAAGTATTCAATGGCCTTGAACCATACTAATGCGCCTCAGTTCTGTCTTCCCTTAACATGAATTTCTTCCCCTAATATCTCTCAGATACTCATTCATATAGAGCCTGGGAGAGAAAAATCCCATAAGCCCCACTAAAATGCTCAGGCAAGTCTGAACCCATCTCCAATAACCACACACAGCTATGACTTCCATTCTTCACAAACAAACACATAATTAATAGCCAGAGTGAGTCACACAAATGGCAGAAATTGTAGATAGCTGTTCAGAGGGAATAAAGATTATATGTGAGCTAGCAATGTCAGAGGAAGAGTCTATTAGGCTCTAGGACCTGACTAGGTCCTGGTTAGACTTTGAAGAATGGACAGAATGTAAATAGTCAATATTTTTCCCCGTTGGTGCTTGGATTTGCATTTTAGGAGTTCATGGCCAGAGGCCAGACCTTGTTTATGTGGACAGATCACCAAGAGATATAAACCAAAGAATAGATGTTTCAAAAAAACATGAAGAAAATAAATAAACACAAGATTAGAAGAAGAAATCAATGAGAAAAGGCATTCCTTACTCTTTAGCCAATGTATTTTTAGGCTACACATCACAGTGTGCTCTGGGCAGAGTTGTGTGTTTCAATTGGTTCTGCATAAGGTAGGAGAGAAATCGTGCGCAGGAAAGGCTTTATGGAAGAGATTTGATTTCAGGAGTTTCTGAGAATTTCCCGAAGGTCTGAGAGGGTCTGATCAATAATAATTAGTAGGGTTTCATTAGGATTTGTAGGATAAAGTTTCTTGAATTACCACCAAGACGAAATCCATGGTGAATTTTTTTTTCATTTGCATTTGCTCTGACAGCTTTTCCACTGAGTCGAGTACTTTAATTCATCACACAGGTTGATTTTTGACTGAAAAAGATCATTCTTCTCTGTGGTAAACCACCAAAATGACTAAAAAAGGAGCACAACTTGTTAGATTTTCTAGTTATAGTTTTCATTGTTGTGTTTGTATTGAGTCAAAGACAATGAAGAATGATTAAATTTGATATGTAGAGAAATAATAGGATTGGAAACTATAAATTCATTGTAATGTTGTAGCTCTTTTTAAGAAAGCTTGACTCAAATTCTTCCATCTCTCTATGGATAAGCAGCAGTAGAAGTTGGACTGACTCACAGTTTTCTAGGGGCTGATGGATCAAGTTATAGTTAACTGGTGTCCTATAATCTTCCTGTATCATACCCCTCCGTTTCCATCTACACTGGCATTTTTTTTTTAACCACGAAAGAGGCCGAGGATGGGGAATATTTATTAGCTCCTCAAAAGTTCCGCCATGGAGATGGTTAAGGGAATGTTTGAAATGAAATCTGGCAATAGGTCTATGGATTTCTTTTATTCATGGGAAGTAATGGCAGGTAGTCAAGAGTCCAAGGCTGGGACTGGTTTTGGAAGCTCAGCTTGGCCCCTTGGTGACTGCAAATTGGAGGAAAGTTTTTGCTGCCTCTGAAGCTCCGATTTTTCACATGTAGAATAGGGCTGGTATATTAGTCAGCCAAAGGAGTGCTGATGTAAAGTACCAGAAATCTGTTGGATTTTATAAAGGGTATTTTTTGGGGCAGAAGCTTATACTTACAAGGCCTTAAAGAATCCAACTCAAGGCTGCTTTCTCACCAAAGACAGCTGACACGTGTTGAAGCAAGATGGTGGGCGTCTCTGCCTGGTCTCTCCCTCCTTCTGTTTCTTAAAGCTCAGCGGGCCCAGCTTCTTCTGATCTCAGCTGTAGGCTGGCATAGGCCTTGTCTCTCAGGGCTTCATATATTAGTCTGGCATAAGGCTCCTTTCCAGACTTTCTCAGCTGCTCAGCTGCAAACTATTAGGTGAATGGCGCATCTCTCTTCCTGGGGCTGCAGGATCAAAGTTCTCTCCTCTTCCATGTCTATGGAGCTCTTTCTCTTCCTGTGTGTCTTCTGTGTGTTTTCTGTTTATATAGACCAGAGAGGGCGGGGGCTCAACTGAAGCTACACCTTACTGATGTAGCTCAATCAGAAGACCTAAATTGATTTTATCAGGTAAACTTCATCAGAGGCCTCTCACTGAATCTAATACAATCGAAGGGCATCACACCCAGAGGAACAGACCAGTTTGCAAACATAATCCTTCTCTTTTGGGGATTCAAAAATAATCTCAAACTGCCACAGATAGTAACAGAGCAATTATGAGATTTTGGTGAAGTAATGTTTCTTGAGGGCAAGGACTCCCCCCCTCTTTATTATAGCCTCAATTCTTAGGATAGTGTCTAGCACATAGTAGGTGCTCTGTTACTATTTGTTGCAATGTGAATCAGTGACTCTTTAAGCAGAAGTGACTTGCACATAGAAGGTGGCTAATAAATGTGTATTCATACATTCATATTACTCCTGTTCACCAGTGATCATTATTGAGTCACTCTTTAGCAGAGCATAAACTCAGACTGAATATTTATTTTATCAGTAATCAATTTACTGTAGAAGCAGAAAGAAACAAAAATGAGGCATTTCTTAGGTGACATTGAATACTAATGTCCTGCTTCTTAGAGATTTTTCCCTCAACAATGAAACTATATAGTTGGACTATATTTGTTTTTGTTTGTTTTCTTGTTTTAAGTAAATTTCATTCTTCTACCTTTCCTGTGGCCATCCCTGTTGCCTTTACTTTCTCTTTGATTAGAGAAGTTGCAGGTTTACAGGAAAATCATGCAGAAAATTCAGAGTTCTCATATACCCCCTTATATTATTAACGCCTTGCATTAGCGGGGTACATTTGTTACAATTGATGAAAGAATATTATTAACATTGTATTGTTAACTACAGCCCATGGCTTATATTTGGGTTCCCTGTTTTTGTTGTGTCATCCTATGTTGTTTTTTAAAAATTTTTATTCTAGTGTCACTGTAGATTGAATTACATAATTAAATGTAGATGTGTACTTATTATTTCTAAAAATATAAACTTATTTATTTATATTTTTTAAAAAGAAACTTAGATTACATAAATGTACATAAAAAACAGGGGATTCCCATATGCCCCACTCCGTAGCCCTCCCACATTTTCCCACATCAACAACATCCTTCATTAGTATGGTACATTTGCCACAATTGATGAACGCATCTTGGAGCATTGCCACTAAGCAATGACTGCAGATTACATTGTAGTTTACAGTCTCTCCTGCACATTTTTGCAAGTTATTACAAGATATACAATGGCCTGTATCTGTCATTGCAATGTCATTCAGGATAATTCCCAAGTCCCAAAAATGCCCCCAAAATACACCTATTTTTCCCTCTCCCTCCCCTCAGAAACTCCAGTGGCCACTGCCTCCACAGCCATGATAAAAGTGCTTTCATTGCTAGGATCACAAGTCTAAAGTAGAACAACTGTAAGTCTACTCTAGTCCATTGTCCATTCCCCAATCCTGAGGATTCTGTGATGGTGATGTCCACTCCACCTCTAATTGTGTGTCAATGGCGGTGTGAATAGGATCTCTTGAAGACCTTATTTTAGTTAAGGTGTGACCCCACTGAATGAAAGTGGGCTTTAATCCAGAGTCCTGAAGTCCTTTATAAACAAAAGAAATCCAAAGTCAAAAAAAGCCTTTCAAAGAAGCCCGAAGCCAGGTGCTAGAAGTCAGTGGAACACAGAAGAGGAGGGGACATCGCTGTGTACTTCAAACTGGGAAACAAGCCAAGAAACCCGAAGTTGGCCAGCACTTAGGGGACAATGTTACAGACTTAGGGGAAAGAGCATTGTATTGATGATGCCTTGATTTTGGACTTTTCCTAGCTTGAAAACCATAGGTAAATTCCCCTTGTGTAGCCAACCTGTTGTGTGGGATTTTGTGATAGCAGCTCAGGACAACTAAGACAGTTACATAATGTATGATTTCTTTATATAACATTCTTGAAATAACAGAATTATAGAGCTATTGAACTGCTTGATGACTTCCAGGATTTAGAGATGGTGTGGGGGATGGGAAACGTTGTGATTTAATGGGTTAGCACGAAGGAGATGTGTGGCCATAGAGTAGTTTTGTGTCTTGATTGTGGTAGTGGTTACACAAATGTACTCATATGATAAAATGACATAGAATTACACACACCCATTGTACCAGTGTCAGTTTCCTTGTTTTAATATTGTATGTATGTAAGATTTAACCAATTGGGGCTACTGGGTGAAGGATATATGTGGGACCTCTCTGTACTATCTTTGCAACTTCCTGTTCATACATAATTATCAAAACAACTATATTAATTTAGTTCCTGTATTCAACTTGAACTTAGGTCACAGAAAATGTAAACAATAACTACTAGTAAGTGAGGCTACCTTGAAATTTATGTACTTGTTCATTTTGTATCTTGCTCATGTATTGACTCTTTTATCATTATGAAATGTCCCTTTTTGTTTCTAGTAAATATGTTGTCTTAAATCTGCTTTGTATGATATGCATATGGCCACTATAGTTCTCTGATGTTTGTATGGTATGACTTTTTAAATATGTGATTGTGGTAGTATATATATATATATATATATATATATATATATATATATATATATATATAAAACCTAAAATTTCCCATTTTAACCTCTTTTAAGTGCACAACTCAATAGTGTTAAATACATTCACAATGTTGTGCTACCATCCTTTATAAAAACTTTTCTATCACCCCAAACAGAAATTCCATATCAATTAAGTATTAACTCCCCATTTCTCATCCCCACCCCTAGTAACCTGTATATTAATTTCTGACTATGAATTTGAATATTCTAATTATTTCACATAAGTAAGATCATACAATATTTGTCATACAATATTGTCTGCCTTATTTCACTCAACATGATGTCTTCCATATTGTTGCATGTATCAGATCTCCATTCTGTTTTTACAGCCAAACAATGTTCCACACATATATACATACCACTTTTTATTTATCCATTCACTGTCGATGGACACTTCGTTTACTTCTACCGTTTGGCAGTTGTGAATAAAGATACTATGAGCATCGACGTGCAAATATCTGTTCTAGTCCCTGCTTTCAATAATTTTCAGTGTTTACCTAGAATTGATATTGCTGAGTCTTATGGTAATGCCATACCTAACTTTCTGAGGAACCACAAAGCTGCTTTTCACAGTCATTACATCATTTTACGTTTCCATTGACCATGTACAAGTGTTCCTATTTCTCCACTTCCTCTCTAACACTTGTTATTTCTGTTTCTTTAATGGTAGCCATTGCAGTCAGTGTAAAGTGATATCTCATTGTGGTTTTGATTTGCATTTCCCTAATGGCTAATGATGTTGGCACCTTTTCATGTGCTTATTGGCCATTTGTATATATTCTTTTAAAAGCATTAAACATATATTTTAATGAAATCAGGATGGAATGTAAAACAGTGGCCAGGAGTGATAAAAACATATTTATCATCTAGCTCCTCTTCTACCTATAGTATAAGGAAAGAGTAACTTATATTTTGTAGTATAAAGACCAAAGTCACCAGTTATGTTTTATCTTTCCATTTTTATTCTAGTAACATATATGATCTAAAGTTTCCCCTTTTAACTACTTTCACCTATATATCCAGTACTGTTACCACACATACAATGTGCCACTATCATCACCATCTATTTCCAAAACTTTGCAGTCAACCTAAATAGAAATACTGCTTTCACATTTTCACCATTTACTAGGATTTTAGCTGTGGGCTTTTCATATATGTCCTTTATCATGTTGAGGACATTTGCTTCTAATCTTACAGTTCTAAGTGTTTTTTTTTTTAACGTATCAATTTTATTGATACAAATTAATAAAGCATAAATCCATCCAAAGTGTACAATCAATCAATGGTATTTGGTATAATCACATGGTTTTGCATTTACCACTTCAATTATTTTTGAGCATTTTCATTATTCCAGTAATAATAATAATAAAAAACAAAAAACAAACAAAAATTCTCAGTCTCTCTATGCTTCCCCTGTTGTATATAGCTGTTAGTCTGTTTCCTCCTCTCTAATTTATTTGTATTTATATTTTGTAAAAACAGTCTTATTTATGCAATATTACCCATATTCATATTTCACGAGGCTTCACTATGCTATACAATCCCCTGTTACATTTTTTAGCTTTCCTTCTAGTGAGGATATACATGTTCTTAGACTTTCCCTTTCAACCACTGTCATACCCATATAATAGCTCTGCTAGTTACAGTAATTATGATGTGCTTTCACCATTTCTATTCATTTCCAAAGATTTACAAACAACCTTTTTACTGGTTCTTTACAGATTCAACCTCAGCTTTACATTCTCTACCATTATTCTATTTTCTGGTGACCTGTATTCTAATTATTAACTCCATGAGTTTATACAATATGTTTAGTTCATATAGAGCAATCATACAGTATTTGTTCTTTTGTGTCTGACTTGCTTCACTCAACATAATGTCCTCCAGTTTCATCCATGTTGTCATATGCTTCACGACTTCATATCTTCTTACAGTTGCATAATATTTCATTGTGTGTATACACCACAATTTGTTTATCCATTCATCAGTTGATGGACACCTGGGTTGTTTGGCAATTGTGAA
>PVKH010023420.1:0-15039 GCA_004027955.1 Chaetophractus vellerosus
CCATGGGCTGGGAGCCTCAGGGCGAGGCCCGAGGGGGCACTGAGGGGCGTGCTTGCCCCTGCCCAGCTGCCCAACCTCCCGGTGCCAGGGCCTGCTCCTCCTGCTGGGGAGGCCAGGGGCCCCCTAGTTGCCATCTCCCTGCCCTTGCCTGTCCCCTCCTTTTCTATTCTGTTTAGAGATTTCAATATGTTTCCATTTCACACCAGGAGACTTTAGGTCTGACCTTGCCTTAAACCTCAACCGAAACTGGGAACCAGCAGTTCTAGGTGCTTTCCAGGGCTGGAACTCTGCACATAGTTTGCTTGATGCCTCCATGGCAGGACCCCTTTGCCCTGGGGTGTATACATACTCTGCCCTGGGGCAGCATAGATTTGCTTCTCATTTCCAGTGCAAAGCCTGGTGTGCAGAGCGACTGTCCACCAACCCTGACCCAGTGGTTGGTGAGGAGACTGGCCACGATGGGCTATCTTCTATTTTGGATCCTTATGTTGAGTAAGTAGAAAGCAGTCATTTGCTGAAAGTTTCTTTTGTGCCTGAGCCTGTGTTGCTACGACACAGACACACCATGTAGCAACTCACTCCACATTTCCCCACAGTTCTGGCCATGGGAACATAGCTCCCTTCCTCCTCAAGGTACTCTCTTCACCCTAAGACTTGCTTCTCAAGACAAAGCAAGAGAAGAGGTTGCTACTTGGCCCACAGGGACTTCCATCCTGCAGGATCAAACCTTGCAATACGGTTAATACCTGCTATTATCTAGACAACCCCTGGGGAGTAAGGGACCCCAGGTGCTCCTATGAACTTGACCTCTCTCCTAGGACCCAGCCATGGCTGGGCACAGTTCTAGGCTGCCTTCCAGCCCAGCCTCAGCTGTTCAGATTGAGTCAATTCATCAACAATCAATTGAAAAACGAAAATCTTTTTAAAATTTTAATTTTGGTTATTTTATTTTGTAGGTCTATAATTTCTATTTAGTTCCCTTTTATAATGTCTAAGTTTTGGTCAGCCACAGGAGTGCCTTTTGAAATACACCAAAGATTGGTCAGTCTTTATAAAGGGTATTTATTTGGGGTAGAAGCTTACAGTTACCAGGCCACAAAGCATAAATTTCTTCCCATACCAAAGTCCACGTGTTGGAGCAAGATGGCTGCCGACGTCTCCAGGGTTCAGGCTTCCGGATTCCTTTGTTCCCAGGGCTGCGTTTCTCTCCGGGCTTAACTTCTGTTTTCTCCACGAGTTCAGCTGTAGACCATGAGGCTTTCTATGCTTTGCGTCTCTCCACAAGGCCAGCTGTAGACTATCGGGCGAACGGCTCAGTCCAGCATCAGAACTGCTTTTCAAATCTCCTTCTCCAAATCTCTTCTCTCAATCTGCTTTTCTCAATCTGCTTCTTGTCTAGCCTTTTATACTTGAGACCATGCCCACCGAGGGGTGGGGCTCAACGTCTCACTGACGTGGCAGTTAACGCCCTACTCATAACTTAATCATGCCCAGATGAACAGATTAGTTTACAAACATAATCTAATTTATATTTTTGGAATTCATAATTAAATCAAACTCTGAAACCATTACAAAGGGAGTGGCATAACCATGTTTTGTTTTAAAAGATTACTTTTGGTGGCCATGTGCAGTATAGATTAGAGATGAGCAATGTTCAATCAGGGAGAAAAATGAGCAGCCTATTAGGATGATACTGGTGGAAAAAGAAAATAGAAGGGACTGGACCAAGACAGAATCAGAAGGACTCAAACAAAGAGAATGGAACAGAGACATGTAGGAGATAGAGAAACAAGGTCTTATTATTGAATGGAATTGAGGGTTTGGGTGATGAATTACATTTTGGCCATCCTGATTTTGAGGTTCCTGTGAACTATTCAGATGAAAAATTGTTCAGTTGGCAATTGGATATAAAGGTTTGAAGCTTAGCAAATAAGTCCTGTCTAGAGGTGGAAATTTCAAGTACGTTAACATATAAGTTGTAGTTAAAAGTAGAGAGAGAATAGCAGAGGGGCAAAGACTGAACCCATGGTAACTCCAATATTTAAGGGATAAAACAGGATGATAGCATAAAGTATGAAAGGGCTGGGATATATATATATATATATATATATATATATATAGTTTATATTTATAAACAATATAAAGAAGCTTTGATATATTTATAAGCAGAAAGTTGGGGACCAGTAGATAAGTTGAAATAGACATGGAAATGAAGCAAGAACTGATGAATCAAGGTCTCAGAAGAAGTAAGAGGACATGGGACACTCTACAGAATTACCCCGAGGGCAGGTTCTACTCTTGGGTTCAATCACAACCCTTCTTCCAATAATGCTTATTCATAAGTGAAATCCCTAGCTGCCTTTAAAAGGAAGGGGTGGCATTTGACGGTGGTGGAAAGAACATAAGGAGTGTGTATATGCAAGGGGACTGCTCTTAAGACATTGGCTTAATTAATTCAACCAAAATGTAATGAGCATATATGTGGAAACCATAGAAGTGTGTCACTCATGCTCTTCTGGAGAACCGGCTGTGGGGAGCAGAGCTTGCTGACAGCCCTGGCTGCTATCCCTTTGGATCAGCCACTGCTTGCTTGTCAAGACGCTTTTTCCCCTGGGCTGCTCTCAGTCAGTGTCTGAGCTCAGCTGGTTACTAATGCCGGCCTTTTTCTGTTGGATTTCTCTAACAGGCAACTTTGGCTTTCCCATTTGTCTGGCCGAGATTTTTCTCACAACAGGGCTTCAGTCTAGGACTCAACCAAATCCTTTCTTCCCTTTTTCCTTCAGCATCACAGTCTGAAGGCTCTCCCTGGCTACCCCTCCTCTGTTCCCATTGATCCATCATAGGCAGTTCCCACCATAAACCTCCTACATGTCTAATCCCATGTTGGCATCTACTTTTAGGATGACCTGAACTGACACAAGAGATTGCTCTGAGAGCTGGGGATATAAAGTGGGCAAGACAAAAAAAGTTCCTACCTTCAGAGATTTTAGAATTTGTTGGATTATGATAGAATTTAAGTGCATGTATCTTAGTTTTATTTTCAGTTTTTGCTGACAGAACTATCCCCTGCCATTTTTTTTTTTTCTTTTCGTTTCTAAACTCATTGTCTTGGGACTGGCATACACTGGAATTCCTAGGATGGCTTTGTTCCTCTCTCAATTTAAGTTTATACTGTTTCCCTTACACCTCAGCCTATATCAGAGTGCCATTTTCCTCACCTTTATGAACAATCCATCATTTATAATTTGTCACTCAAAACTGTCCCTTGGCACCATGGCAAAAAGTGAGTCACCATACACTCATGAAATCTAAGATGATTCTGAGATAATTCAGTAAAGATTACTGTCTCATACCCCTTCTCCTCTCTCTTTTTCATTCTGACTCTCTGCTCCTGGTTAACAAAATGTATATGCAACTTTCTTTCCTCATCTGAATTCCACAAGTCTAGAATTCCTCTACACCCACATGCCTCTCATCAAAATCCTAACATTGATTTAAAATGCATGAGTCACTTTATTCATATCCTGGGTTCCGTTTGGGAACATGCTAATAGTAGAAAATAGGAAAGTCTCATTTCCTCTCCCTCCTTTATTTTCCATGATCTCCCATAGCCTATATCGCATTTCTGGCTCACCCTTTATTCAGATGATTGCTTACAATACTTGTCAAGCACAAAGCCCCAATGCTTGGCAGGGGTTTGAAGAATTACAACTTGATCTGGTGTTTTCACAGACACTGGCTCTTTTCCCAAATTTCTTAAGGATCACCTCCCTTGTGGAGGAAACATTTACTCTATTAGGATATGTGTGTAGAAAGGAGTAGGAAGAGAAGAGGTATTAGGGTTAGATTGAAAGGAGGAGTAGGGCACTCTTTGTGGGTGTATGATGACCTACTGTGTCTCATGGGTGACACAGTCCATTTCACTTTCTTCTTTAGCTGGTGTAAAGCATTATAAACCATCTAAAACAATCCATTTTGCAATAAAATGCTGTTGAATTCCACTATTACTGTCTGTAGCATAATTTAAACTCAACCCTAGATCAAAAGGGAGTAAAGCTAGTCAGCTGCTAAGTCACAAAAGATGCTCTTAGGTTGTCTTCAGGACTCGAAAAAATATCCATGGAAACAACATTATAAAACAAAGTGCATCGTGTATCAGTAGACATGCTTCGATAGATTGGAGTGTCACTGCAGGCCTTCTTAGAATGCAAGCATTAAACTGCTGTAGGTTGGCACATGTAGGAATCCAGTCTTACTCACCTTAAGTTAATAAGTCATCACTTTCAGGTAGATACCAAAAAAAATATGAAGGGGTGGGAAGGTGTTCAGAGTGAAGCCTCTCTGCAATCATCTGAAATCAGGATTTGTTTGTTTTTCTCAGATGCCTCCTGGCAGTGATGGTTACAGGGTGTGATTAAAACACTATGGGGTGAAATATGTGGCTGAATAGTATTTTGTACCCTCATTTCTGGAAAAAGATTTGGTTCTGGTACCTCTGTGTCTTCCACTGTCTTCTAAAATTATGTTCAAAGTTAGTGTCTTCTTTGAAAACATTTCAGACTAATCTTACTAGACAGTATGTGTTTTAGTTTGCTAGGCTGCTGGGACACAATATATCAGAATTGGATTGGCTTTCACAATGAAGATTTATTAACTTATAAGCTTATACTCCTGAGGCTGTGAAAATGTCCAAATCAAGGCTTCATCAGGCAATGGTTTTCTCCCCAAAGAACAGCTGTCAGTGATTCTGGACTCCTCTGTCAAATGGCAAACACCTGACAGCATCTGCTGGTCTCCCTCCTCTTCTGGGTTTCATTGCTTCAGCTTCTAGCTTTCTCTCTGTCCCTGTGTTCCATTGATTTCCGTTTTTGGCTTAAGGGACTTTCTCTCTCAGCTTCTGGAGGTTTCTCCCTGTCTCTCTGTCCCTGCTCATCCCCCTTATAAAGGACTCCAGTTAGAGGATTAAGACCCACCCTGGGTCATGCCTTACTGAAGTAATCTAATCAAAAGTTCCCATCCACAATAGGTTCACACCCACAAAAATGGATTAGCTTTAAAGACATGATTTTTCTGGGGTCCATAAAAGTGTCCAACTAGCACAGTATACTTGTATGAGTGTGTTAAATAAACAAGCAGAGATATAGATGTAGTTTCTTCCATGTGTGTCAATTTAGCTATAACTCCCTGGTGTGAATAATAAAGACTTTTTTTTGTATGCCGGTCCCTCCTTTCTCATTAAGTTGCTAACACCTATAGAGCAGGAATCATGGCTACACCATACATTGTCTCCAGGCACCCATCTGAGAAAGGCAGATTATTCTCTTGGACAGTCAATCTCAGGAGCAAGAAATTTTTGATGTACTCTGATATGAATTTGGTCAGATAATCTCTCTGAGTCACAGACTCCACTTTTTAAAAAAAGATCAGAAGCAATTTATGGGGTGGTCTAAGAAATCAAATGCTAGGGTAGAATTCATTTAGAGATGGTAATGTGGAAATGCACAGTGCTATCTTTCACCCCACTCTTCCAGTCTTCAATCCTAATCCATGATCTGTGACTTTGAAGAAATTTTGTTTCTCCATAAAGCGGAGGTTCTTAACCAGGGGTCCACAGACCCCTGGGGATCTGTGGAAAGATTACAGGGGGTCCATGAGCTTGAATTAAAAGAATAAAACAACATATTATCTTTATTTTCTCTGACCTCCGATGTTGTGTTGCAAGGCTGTCTGCCACTACATTTGGAGAAGGGGTCTGTGGTTTTCACCTGACTGGCAAAGGATCCATGGAACAAAAAAAAGAATTAAGAACTCCTGCTATGAAGTCTAATTCTGCCCCCTAGTGCTGGGTAAAATAATTAATTTTTTTTTAATTTTAGTATTTAAATGTTTGTATCTATATGGAAAATCTTACCTAGCTACCCTTTCCAATGCATCAAGTTATATAAACGTATTTTCTTTAATTACTTCCCTGATTTTTCCAGTTTTTCCATTTTTTCATGATTCTCTGATCCATTCATCTGCAGCATTTTATGTTTAAATGCAATTCTTTCAAGGCCTCCATGGTGTTACTCATTTGAGGCATTTCTCTATCAAGAACTTCATAATTTGTTGTACTGTCCAATCGTTAATGTTCCATAGGGAATGACTAAGAATTGAAAGTCAAAATAGCAAAATGTGGTAGGAAAACCTGAGGGCAGTTTTGAAACCTTTTGAAGAGTATAACAAGGGTACCCATCAGTTCAAAAGCGCATTCAAGAAATTTACTTCCCCTGGCTCCAATTTCCTGATTGAAGATATATTTTTATTATTCTGATCAATAAGTGAAAGAGATGCTGTAAAAGAGTTGAGACATGAAGGAATGACTTTCTATTAGAAATCATGAAAATTATTTAAAAAATAAATGAGTCAATACTTGCCCCCAGAACTAAATGCCTAACTGCAAATTTAAATATTAATAAATAGGGTACAATTATGCATTAACAATCTGACTGGCAAAATGAAAACAGAATATTACAGAATTTCTGAGGGGGCAAGTACTGATGTGATCTGTAACAGTAGGCAAATCTTCATAGAGGTGATAAAACTTAAAGTGAGCCTTAAAGGACAAGTTCTGATGATTTGTTAAAAGTAAATTTAGCAGCTCCCAGAACCAATAGGGATATAGAATAAGATTTGAGGTTGCCTGGAAAAAAATTCCTCAAATCACACCTTACAATTATTTCTGGTGAGGAAAAAAGTCTGCCTCCCAAAGAGAGACAACCTGTACCATTTGCTTCTTGACATGTCTAATCTGAAAGCACAGCCAGTGACCCCAGGACATTTGTTTGCTAAAGCATAAGTCCTAAATTTATGCCCTGGCTGCAGAGGAAGCTAGTAGTAGAAAGTCATTGGACCCTCACTGAGACAGAATATGGGCTTGAGAGAGGAGTGGTAATCTGCAAACATAGAAATGCATGGGCAGACAATAGGCAGCCACAGAGAATGATAAACACCCACTATCAGCATCTTCTTTTAAGTCATCAACAGCTTCATGAGACTTAAGAAGATCTAACAAGGAGAGTGTCTTCCTGATCTTGACTTCTAGCACCTTAGAGGTAACAGGGACCTTAAAAATCCTTCAATCCAATCTCCTTCATAAGGAAACCAAAGCTCAGAGAGATGAAGCGCTATGTCCAAGGCCACACAGCTGACTGCTGGGAGAGCCAGAACCAGTACCCTGGTCTGCTAACCCCCGGTGTAGTGCACTTGCCCTGCACCATGTGCAATTACAGGATCATCAACTATGTTATGTACTTCCTGGAAGAATGAAGGCAGGCATCACACCTTCCCTCTGTCTGACAGAGCCCTCTTTTGCCATGAGATGCCAAGTTCTACATGCTGACAGAATTTACTAAGGGCAACAAGCCCCTACCTGATTATCTCCTTTAACCCCGTGACTCCCTTGTGGTTTACACTGTGTTTGACTAAAACATATTCTATTCTCCTTTAAAAATCTGAGGACTCTGCACTGGAATATGATTCAGTAGATAAGAATTATTAAAGGAAGCTCTGCCCTTCCCGGGCATGTGAAGCTGTGCCCTTCACGTCTCCTTTCTGAGACTCACTTTCCCAATCTGTGATATGAGGGTAATCATACCTCTCAGGTTTATAGTGTAGTTTAGTTTGTGTTTGTTTCTTTTAGGATTAAATGAGATAACAATATATAAACTGGGTATATAACAAATGTTCATAGAACGGATAAATAAATGAACATGGAATGTTTTTTTAATATTTATTTTCCATAATAAGAAACCAAGCCACATGCCCGATCATATTCTCCTTCGTCTCTTCTTCCCTTCCTTTGGACCTCCATTCTATACATATATATACCGTCAATAATACATACATATATTATACAGCCATAAAACCTACTGATGCATGTTTATCCAGAAGTAGGTACTACGTCTATCTATCAGCAGCATAAATATTTCATTAGGAAAATGTAAAACTTTGCAGGTCTTGACCATCAAGCCACAGATATCTGGCCCCTTTTATCCTCCAGCCCCTGTTCCTTGCTTTCAGTTTTGATATCAGAATTACTCTACGATCCTTACCATTTCTTTGGCTCAATAATCTCCTAAATAACAAAGTCCTAACCACTTAGTGAATTGGGAACTACCCCCATCCACCATTGCATGTTTATGCAACAAGATACATTTTATCTTTCTTCTATAGCAGGTATTTATCTTCCTGTAGCTCATGATCAAAGAATCTATTTTCGGCTATGTTTTACAAATGCATTGTCTTGACATCTTTAATTTAGTTTTGTTATTTTGGGTTGATGGTCCTAAGCTTTTTATACTAATTTCTGTTTTTTTTTTCTCAAGCTTCAATGTGGCTGCATTTAACTTAGTCTTGTCCAAATGAATGTGCCATCCATGTTGTTTATTGCTCTTCCAGATTTTAATAAAGACTTTCATCTGGACCTATCACTTATTCCTGAAATCACTCCTTAGTAAAGATATGGATGAATCAGTTCCTATTAGAGAAATTTCAGCCTGTTGTGCAATTTTACCCTGTATGAAATGTTTTAAGATTGTAATTTCTGTTTTTCTGTCTAAATTTTTGACCTATAAAAATTGCAGTTTTATATGGTTCAACCTAATGCATGTATTGCAGAAAGAGCACCAGAATTGAAGTTAGAAGCCATGAGCAAATTTCTGTCACTGAGTGATTGTAGGCATTTACTTTTCTTTACCTCTCTCTAGGCCTCAGTTCCCACAACTTCAAAATGAAGCTTTCAATTAGTTGATTTCTGACTTTCCCTCCAGCCTTTTAAAAATCTTTATTTACTATTATAAAACTTGTTTAAACCCATCTTCAAAAACTTTCAAAATATATCGTCTAAAATGTTCAGAGGAAAAACATGTAAGATGCTTTAGAAAACAGTTCTGGAAGATTTTACTTCAGAGGCAGTTGGTATAAATTTGGGGATGAGCTCTAGCTGCAATAGGCTTTACAGAAGTAAAGAAAAAGGCATCATGTTTTCACCTCAAGTAACATCTGCCTACCAGCTTATCAGGAATGCCTGCAGGCTTTATAATGCTCAAATTAGTAGCATACGCTAAAGTGAATCCATTACCTTTAATAGCATTGCCATCTCAGGTTTGGTACTACAAACCCCTATCACTCAGGATCGTAACCTCAGAGTCATCCTTGACGTCTGCTCTTTGCTTTCTCCATTCAATTGGTTGTTGTGTTTCTACCTACCCTCAGTCCATCACTAATTCTTCACTCCCAAGTCTTCCACCGAAATTCAGGCCTCATGAATTATAATCTATATTGTTTTAATCACCCAACAACTCTTCTTCCTGCTTCTAAGATCTCCATTTTTTAAAAAAATCAACATATATATGGTTCTAGATTAATTCCCTTCATCATAGCTCTAACCATATTATCCCCAAATACATTCATTGGCTTTCTAATGTCTACCAAATCTGTTTCAAATATCTTGATCCGTTTTACAAAGTATTTTAATATCTGATCCCAAGCAGGTCTTTGCATTGCCTTTCTATCTGCTGGTTCAGATTATATTCTTTCAAGTCCCAGTTCAAAGTCAACCTCCTTCTTAAACCACCCTCTAAGTGTTAGAAGAAATTGTTCTCTCTTCTGACCCTCAAAGTACCTCTTTAGAGCATCCATGACTTTCTAGTATATATTATAATTGCTCATGGGCCCATATGATTATTTTCTTATCAAGGACAGGGACTATATCTTACTCAATATCACAGACCCCATTATAGCTTGAAGAATTAGAAAGAATGGGTTGGTTGCCTCCTCTCTAAAATAAAGTAGAAATTTACTTCCTCTGGGGTGAAAATGGTGATGGGTTTATTTTTATACTTTATATTTTAGCTGAAATTAAATTAAAAGGTGTGTTCCATCTGAACATATTCTTTTAAAACTCCATGTGAGTTAAATTTAATCAGCTATTTCCTTACAGAGGAAGATGCTCTCCTTATTTATTTAATAAAGGCATTTCATTTTCAAAACATGTGCTCTACTTATTTATTTAATACATATGTTTTACTACTCTGCTAAGTAGTGATATTCCACAAGTTTAGTTCTAATCATAAGTTACTGGCCTAGCTATCAAGGTTTACCACTCCATTTGAACCAGTCACAATATAATACATATCCTGACCAACTCAGTAAAAGTCACAAGAGTTTCTTTAGTTTTAAAATAAGTATACCTTCACATCCATCAGGTAGAATAACATGATTAAGTACATATCAGAAATAAATAACTCCATTAGTCACAAGAATAGACTCATCAATCAGCTTCTAAGGTCAAATATTTGACAGGTGACAATGAGCTCTTTCCAATATCACCTTTTAGAAACAAGGACTTTACAGGAGTTAACCTTGGTATAGTCAAGGGGACTACCAAACTAACTGGGACCAACACTCTGGTTGGTTCCATTCAAGGTTGCAGGATAGACTCAGATCTAGAAAGTACTTTATGACATTATCAGGTGACTCAAATAGGTAAATCTGGTGAACTGAAGAGAAACATTTAACATTTTCACAAAAACTGGTACTTAAAGGTCATTCAGAGTTATCAGAGCATAAAGCAGCATGCATATTTAGAGGCTGTACATGAGTGTAGTTAGGATTTTCTTTGCCTTTTTAAAAATATCTAAAACGTAGCAGCATAAAGTTGGACCACACACTTTTGGGGTATTTGAAGAGCCTTTTACCTCTCCTTTCTAGAAAAGTTTTATAGAAACAACTTGAATGTTAGCTAACTATGTCTGAGAATGTCCCTTTCCAAGTGCATTTACTAATCACATAAGAAAAATCAGCTCTAACATCTGCTCGACAGCCTTCACTATTTTTTAATGCTCTTGCCAACAAACTTCCTTCTCTTGACTGTGAGATCTGGAGCCAAGAAAACCATGATCAGGGATTCAGCATTCTTTTTCTGTTCTGTTACTACAGACTATACCTCTAATTCAGGCAACTGGATGAACAATGCTTACAAGTAGACCCAAGAGGACCAACAACGTCACTAAAAAGCCCCTTCAAATAAACGGGAAAATCATTTAAAGTCCATAATCAAGGCATGTCCTTCACAGAATAATGAGGAACAAAACTAGAGTTCTTCCTCATTTCTTATGGTTATCATCTTCTTCAGACAGATACCTCTCTCCCCAGATTCCTGCTCCGTCTCCCATATACACATACTCAGCAGTGTTAGCACTCAACTCATACTATATAGCAGAAATAACACATAATTTCTTTCTTTCTCCCAGACTGTTCTTGTCTTCCATGGAAAATTGTTTACCCTTAGCAACTAGTGACAAATAATAAAGGAGAAACTATCTCCCCACCAGGATCCTACTCCTAATCTACTACACCAAGGACCTTGTGCCTTATTCTGTGCTAACGACCTAGCTTTTCTACTCAAGGGAGGAGTCAGCTGGCCAGAATGTCAGACTTGGGTTCTGATTTTAGTTAATTGAACATTTATAGCACTGCTAGTGTTACTTATATAGGTCCAGTCCAGATTCCCAACAAATGATGTAGTACTGCCTGCTAAAAAGGATACAGCATTGGGAATAAAGAGCAAACATCAGTGTATGAATTCAACAGCCACAAACAAATTATGAGAGACATGTATCTTCCTGAGAGGCAGAAAATTATGGAGGCAATATCGCATGATGGGATACGTAAGACTTAGAGGTTCATGTGTGGATGGAAAGAAATTAAGTAAAGTACTTAGGAAAATTACTTTCTACTTTCATCTAGATGAGAATTTATTATAATACATGGTATTGAAGTAAAAATCTTACATGCAAACCTTGACTAAGTGGTTTGTCCTAGGTGATACAATAAGGCCAGTGATAGAGATAAAAATAGAACGCTTGAAACCAGGCTCCTGATCTAGTCACTAAACACTTTGCAAGTTTATCTGAAGAGGTCCTAATGCAAAGTAGAACCTTAAGAGTGAGAGGTCAGCATAAGAATTGCAGAAACCAACCTGGTAGCAACAGAAATGGAATTGATTACTTCTGTAAAGAGTGATAAAATTTTGTCAATAATGACACAGCAAAAGAAAAAAAAAACTGTGATCCTATGTATCATGAAGGAAAATTAACTTTCTCCACCAAGATGAGTTTTGACTCATCATTGCTGTCATTGATGATGGCCACTGACATCTGACCCTCTTTAATTCTGGCATTCCAGCTGAAGTATAAAGCAGGTGATATCATTACATCTTTTTCTATTTTTTCATCCAGTTTTGCACGATTTCTTTCATTCATTCAGAGTTTTGCAGATCATCTGCTAAATATCAAGTGGTGTGAAGGGAATTAAAAAAAGGACACAGCTTAATTCCTCCTTTCAAGGAATTCAGGTCCCCTTGTTCACAGATGCCTAAAAAATACTTTTGGATACAAGGTGGTGAGTGCTCTAAAAGAGGTAAGGATAAAGTACAATGAGAACATAGTAGAGAGAGGGGAAAAAAGGAAAGAAGTTCTGCTAGAATGAGGTAAATTGTAGAGGTAAATTGTGCCATGAGAGTTGATAACTTTCTAAGTGAATGCAAGGGCATGACATAGAAGAGAATCCTGGGCAAAAGGAATAACTTGAGTAAAAGTTCTGCTGCTTCAACCACTTAGAGAATTTTCTCTTTTAAGACAGTTATTTCTCCCATCAATCCATGTTTCATTCCTTACTGGATGTTTAAGTTTCTTAATCTCAGTGACCCTAATCTAATGATGGTGATACAAGGGTACTTTTCTAACAGGATAGTTGTGAGGATTAGATGAGATAGTCTATATGAGAAGTTTAATAGAAACTTGGCAACTTGTGTACTCAGCATATAAATGTTACTTTTCTCAGTGGATACAGAATAAGAACCCACTCTTTCCCCATACTGTGTATGAGTCACATGAAGCTATAGCCAGTCTTACTCACTGAGAAGGACTCAAAGTCATGTCCAATCAAAGATATTACTTTCAGTGGTTTCTCATTAATTTCATCCCATAAACATTAGGTAGGTTAAGTTATCGTTCTCTGAGAAGGAAGCACTCTATTAGCCAAGCATTGCAAAAGAAAAGGTGAATAAACCAGACTCAACTTATGAAAGTTGCAGTTTGCAGAACCCTCAGAATCTGGGAAGCACAAAGGTATATTTTGATATAGATAAAAGTATAAATTGTCACTCTGGAGAATGCGTGAAGTGAAAAACAATAGAATATTGAAGGAGTATGGTAGGACACTTTTCACCTACGTCACAGTTGTGCTTGGAGACAGCTCCCTGTGAGATTGTTATTAGGGGATCATCTACTAGGTTAAAAGCACTGCAGACATTCACCCTATCACCTATGTGAGTAAGAGAGTTGGGACTACAGGTGGGGTGAACAGCATAGTAATATGACCACTTGTTGAGAGGAGCATTTCCCCCCAGCTACGCAGAGAAACTGAAAAATCTTTCATGAATAAGGTGGCTAGGGGGTGGGGTGGAGAATTCAAGTTAAAAACAACAGTGCACTTGGGTGCTATGAAAAATTAGTTTTCCTGAAAAAGGCATTTGATAGTACTGTGAGTGGATACTTTACTCCTAAGGATGATCATGTGTGTGTGTGTGTTTGTGTGTGTGTGTGATGAGGAGGGGTTTGCTGCAGAGAATGCATATAAAGAGTATCTAAATATAACCAGTATTTGTCATCTGAAGATCCATGATATAGTTCTAAGAATAATTAAGCTCGAATACCCCATTGAAAAGTGACACAGATGCCCATGCTCTCTTGGGAAGTAACAGGAAGTGAAAAAAAAAACCCCATTGATTTCTTACTACATCAACGCTTTACAAAGAGGAACCAAGATAAAATGTTGGAAAGGGCTTTTTTATTTTTAACTCAATCTCCTCTGTTTTACGTTATCCTAGTAAGAAAGATTAATTTTAAACACAAAGAATAATGTTATTTCCGCATGGACTTATTATATCTAAATATTTCTAGAAGTTTCAGAGCTCTGTAAAGGAGGGGAACATTTTGTATTTTCCCTTGGCCAGTAGAATAGGATAAGTCTCTATATCCTCCACAAAGTGGCAGTGATAAAATACATGCCACATATACACTGCATCTTATATTTTACCAAAATAAAGCCTTTGCTTTATCATTTAAACCAACAACTTAATGTAAGGAAAATATTTACCATCCAAATTTAAAACTCAACTATGATAAAGACCTGGCACATACAGACAGAAATACTTGACTGTCAAATGGGGGTAAGATTAAGTGACAGCCCTGAATTCATGTCGACCCAGGCTAGATTCTAGACTCTTACTAGCTATGTGATCTTGGTGAGTCATTTAACCTAAGACTGTTTCCTGATCTGGAAAATAAGGATAACAGTACATAACTCAGAGGACTGATGAAAGGAAATAATTCATAGAAAAGTACTTGGCACAGAATGAAGCCTTGTTAAGTGCTATTTATTATTATCATTGCCATTTATATTAGAAAGCATTTCCAAATTATAAAGCAAGGATGAGGCAGAGCTCGAACTTAAACTCAGATCTTCTGTCTTACGTCCACAGCTCTTAAAATTTATTGCACTAGCACTAATAATTTCTGGGAAATAGTGTATCTGTGAAGGCACACTTCCTCTCATTTACTATTTTGTTAAATTATTAAGTTAACTGTGATGGAAGCCTACAACCTATGAAACCGTAGAAAATTGGCCAAGAATGTAGCCTTCCCAGACTCTGAGAATTGACCTATATAATGGAGCAAAGAGTGCTCTCTCTCTCCATGCACAGTGACAAAGACAGTAAATATGGTGGCATGTCGTGAAGCTGCATGGACCACACTGAGTTCATTTCATTTGTGAAATCAACTAAAAAAATGGCTGTGTTTGCCAGCTCCTTTGCCAATGGCAGTGAGAACAACTGTCATCTCAAAGTCAACAGTGGTGCCCTGAGCAATGTTAATGCCCAGTTAAGTGAGGCAGAAGCAACGAGCTGGCTCAGAGCACGTCTGCACTGAGAGT
>PVKH010023421.1:0-13857 GCA_004027955.1 Chaetophractus vellerosus
CTGAAAAGACACTTCTCCAAGGAAGAAATACACATGGTTAAAAGGCACATGAAAAAATGCTTGGCATCTCTTGCAATAAGAGAAATGCAAATCAAAACTACAATGAGGCACTGTCTTACACCCATTTGAATGTCAGCTATTAAAAAAACTGCAGGCTATAAATTTTGGAGAGTTTGGGGAGGAATGGGTATCCTCATCCATTGCCAGTGGGATTGTGGATTGGTACAGCCACTGTGGAGGACAATATGGTGGTTCCTCAAAAAACTAAATATAGATCTTACATATGATCCAGCAATTCCACTGCTGGGTATGTACCCAAAGAATTGAAAGCAAAGACACAAATAGATATATGTACACCAATGTTCATAGCAACATTGTTCACAATAGCCAAAAGTTTGAATCAACCCAGGTGCCTGACAACAGATGAATGGATAAAGAAAATGTGGTATATACATACAATGGAATACTACTCAGCAGTAAGAAGGATCAAAGTGCTAACACACAGGATAATATGGATGAATTCTGAAGTCCTTATGTTGAGCGAAGCAAGTCAAGCATTGAAGGATGAGCTGTACATGAACTCATTTATATGAATAAATGAAATTAAGCATTCCCTGAGCACTAGGATTTGAAAAATAGTTTTAAAAGAAAGAGAAAGAAAATAGAAAGTTGGTTGGAGAGACCAGGATGCTTGGGGGGGATGGTGGGGGGACCGGATGCATGCTTGGGATGTGTGGCTGAGAGTTTGAGACTGAAGAGGTGGGAGTGCACTTGTCATAGAGTGGAGGGGAGGTGTCACAGCTTGGGGGAGAGGGTTGGGGTGCATTCAGTGGGGTGTATTTATGGGGGGCCTCGGGGATGTGTGGGTGTTCTTTCTGTAGTGGTGTAGTGTGTCAGTGGGTGGAGAACCTGCTTGGCAGGGGTGAGGTAGATTGGCTCCCTATTTTTATAGGTCTGTTTCACTCAGAAATAGACAGGGGGTGGCATGGGAGCAGGGATGGTTTCCAGTGGGGGATGAACCAGTGAGCCAGCACACTCTATGGCATGAATCTGTGATTCCTGTCATCAGGAGAGTCAAGCCGAGGGTACATTGTGGGCCCTGGGGTTGTGGGGAGGGATGGGGTGGATTGAATGAGGGGCTTGGTGGCCCGTGGAAATGTTTTCCATTGTCTTGCAGTGGTGGACATGGGACAGGGTGAAAGTCTTCAAAATTTATAAAAGTATACAAACTAAAATGTGGACCTTGATGTGGACCAATGACAATGTTGGGGAACTACATTTCACTATCTGTTTGTCAGTTATGTTGGTGCTGTCATCCACATACAAAAAGGTTTTGGTAGGGAGGGGAATGGAAGAGGAGGTTGAGTACATCGGATTGTCTGGTAGTCTGTGTGTGACTCCGCTGTGGCCTAAGATTTCTTTGAAATTAAATGTAAAAAGGTGGGATGCTGGAGAGTGAGAAGAGAAAGGTGCCACAAAACAGAACGGCCAGATATAACCCCAACAAGGCAAAATCGGGCAAAAATTTTTGTATACATGTAGTTCTTATTTGTTTTTCATATATTTTGAAAAGTCCAATCTGCTGGCAACGTCTAATTTTCTTTTTTCTATTTTTTTTAAGTTTTACTTTTTTAATTTATTTTTTGATTTCTCTTATTTTTAATTTAAATTTTTTTCTAACTGTTTTTTTATTCTTTAAATTCTCCTATGTTTTCACTCTTGCATTTAAATGATGTTGGTAGGGATGGTTCACAGTGGGGGTGAACTGGTGAGCCAGGACATTCTCTGGCGTGTCTGTGAATTCTGTCATCTGGGGAGTTGAGCCTGGGGTGTGATGTGGGCACATGGGTGGTGGGGAGGGACGTGGTGGATAGAATATAGGTCATTTGTTGGCCCATGGAAGTATTTTCCATTGCCTTGCGGTGGTGGATACAGGATAAGGTGACAGGCATCAAAATTTATAAAAGTGTTTGACCTAAAATGTGGACCTTGATGTGGACCAATGGCAATGATGAGGAATTATGTTTCACTATCTGTTTGTGAGTTATATTGGTGCTGCCATCCACATACAAAATGGTTTTTGGTATGGGGGGAATGGAGGAGGTGGTTGAGTATATGAGATTGTCTTGTATTTTGTCTGTGGCTCTGCTGTGACCCATAGCTTCTTTGAAAATTAAAAGATAAAAGGAGGGCTGCTTGAGAATGATAAGAGAAAGTTGTCATGAAATAGACTGGACACAAGATATTGCACCGACAAGGCACAATTTGGGAATTTGGGGAAAAAATTATACATATATATATATATCATTATTTTAAAATATTTTTACATTTTTTGAATAGCCCAATCATTTAATAAAATCTTGTTTTCCTTTTTCTATTTTTAAATATTTTAGTTATTTATTTTTTAAATTTTCTAAAATTTCATTTGTATTATGAAGTTCACCTATATTTTAACTCTTTTATTTAAATACCATGATTATTTCATTTTCCTAATCATTGCAATTGGCTAAGAAATGCCAACAGGTAGTACAACTGGGAAAAGACTTCAAATAAAAGGGGGAAATGGTAAAGATAAATGAGTTCATAGGGCTAAGAAACTTCAAAGTGAGTCAGGAGGGCAACCCAGAGGTAACACTTATGCAAATCCCAGTAGGACCTCCTAGGCTTCCAATATGGATATCACCCCAAACAGAGGGCCTACAGAGGGCTTTGGAGATATCCAGGTCATATACCAGGTCAGATAATCCCAGAGTTTGGTGCCTTACTAGTGGGCCCTAATTTGGAATCCTTGCTCCTGAGAGTGACAGAGTCTGACCGAAAAGTGTTTTCACTGCACATGGTCCATCTGTCTCTCCTATTCAAACCTATATTTGATGCCAGAGTTTTAGGTGTACTTCCATAGACCAGAGACTATGGGCTGACCATGTGCCAACTGGTTCCAGAAATTCTGTGAACCTGCAACTCCTATGCTACAACTCAAGGGACTCACCCAGGACACCTAGTTGGGAGTTGATGATGGACCACAGCTATGCAGGGGAATGCAGAGAGCCTGCAGCTGCAGGCAGGATAAGCCCTTACATTGTATCCATGGGATATAAGCCCCATCTCACTTGGTGGTGGAGGGGACATCACCATCCCAGAATCCTTGGGATTGGGGGAAGAAATATGGACTAGAATAGACTTGTTGTGCCCTGCTATAGACTTGTGATATAAGCAATGGAGGAAATTGCAAAATTATGTGGAGCCAGGGTCACTGGACACTTTGGGAGCAGGGTAAGGGAAGAGCAATTGTAATGCAGGGCTTTTTTTTTGGGACCTGGGAATTGTCTTGGATGATGCTGCAATGGAGAATGTAGGCCATTTTGTATCATCATGTATACTCAGAACTGTATGGGAGAGAATGTCATCTACAGTCTGAACTGTGATATATGCTTGATGGCAAAGCCCCCAAATGTGTATATCTATCACAGGCATTATGCCACACTAAGGGATGTGTATGTGGGGGGTTGTGGTAGGTGTGTGTGGGGGTGGCATATGGGTACTCCACTTATATTTCACATTTCTTCTATTTTCTAGCATGTGCAGTATGAAGGAAAAAATAATGAGAGATAGAACAGAAAGAAATACGTAAATTTCTCTTTAGCCACAGATGACAATTCTCTCTAGAAAATCTGCAGGGTCTATAAAATAATGCAATCTTAAGTGAATTTTGCAAGTTTTCAGCATAGAAGTGCAACATGTAAAAATAAAAATTCAATGGTATCTCTATATACTAACAGTGGACCATTATTAAAAATATTAAAAACTATACTATTTACAGTAATATAAACATATGGTGTACCAAGATATGAGTTTGCCAAATGTGTAAGACTTTTACACTGAAAGCCATGAAGTACTGCTAAAAGAATTGTAAGAAAATCTAAATAAGCCATTTTCATTATTGGAAGATACAGTATAGGTACGACACAAACAATCCCCAAATTTATATTGAATTCAATAAAATCCTAACTAAAGTCCCAACAGTCTTTTGTAAGTAGGCATTGGCAATTTCATTCCATAATTCACTTAAAAAGACAAAGGACCAAAGAATAGGCAATATATTGAAAAAGAACACTTTTGGATTTGGAGTCTATTTATATAGCTAGAATCGTTAACAAAGTGTCATATTTTCTTGAACATAGAGAAATAAATCAATAGAAAAGATTAGTAAATCCAGAAATAGACCCACACAACTGATTGCTGAGGAAGGGGCAAAGACCAATCAAAAGAGAGAAAATAGTCTTTCATAGCAATGGTTCAGAAACACTTTTCTGTATGCAAACAAAAATGAACTTTGATCCATTCCTGACATCATATCCAAAGATTAACATAAAGTTTATAGTGGACATAAATTTAAAAGAGAAAAATATCTTAGCAGAAAACCTATCAGAATATCATTATAACTCTAGATTATGAGAAAATTTCTTTAATATGATATGAAAAACACAATTTATTAAAAATTGTTGGTAAATTAAACTTCATCAAATTCCACTCTTTGAAAGATATTCTTAGAAGAATGAAAGAACAAGCTACAGATTGGATGGAATTATGTACAAATCACATGACTAATAAATTCCTTGTATGCAAAATATGTACAGAACTCTCAAAACTCAATAAGAAAACAACCAATTTCAAAATGGGCCAAAATCTTTGAACTAAATTCTCACTGAGATAAAAAAGGGTGTTAAATAGGATATAAAACACATAGAAAGTCTAAGTATGAAAGGAATGAAAATTAAACTAACATTATTGTACAAAAATGTTTGTATTAGAAGAGGTAGCTAAAAAAATTGCCCTTTTCAAATGCTGTCAAGATTGTGGGAGAACTAGAACTTGAATTCATTGCTGGTGGGAAATTAAAATGTTAATCCACTTCAGGGAACAATTTAAGATTTACTAAAATTAAATAAACATCTACCACATGATTCAAGCATTGTAGTGTATATCTGTGCAAATACTAACAGTCAAATGACTGTAGCAGTTTTTTGTACAGTGCAAACATGGAAACACCCTAAATAAACATCAGCAGATACATTGGATAAGTGAATGATGGGCTAAATGTGCAGTGTAATACACTCCATAAGATAATGAAATATTTAAACTTACAAAAATATAACTGTCTAAATACACTTGTGTTCAGTGAAAGAACTAAGCAAAGTTGGCACATAGCATATCAATCTAGAAATGCAAACTGATATAGAGCTTTAGATAACCAATCACGGCTCTCTGGAAAATGGTGCAGCAGGTGCAGGGCTCTGCAGAAAACAGTGCACAGAGATATATTTTTGGAGCAGTGAATATATTATTTACCTTGATTTTTCTATTTCAATATCAAAGCAAAATTAAACTTAAATCAAAATGTGGGAATTATAATAATAAAATATATGAAAATTGGCCTAGATTATTACTACAACAAGAATAAGAATGGTAGAAAATTAAAAAAATAAAATCCCAGTGGAAATATTAAAGAAAAGACTAAAACGATGAACATTCCTTTACAAATACATAAAGTGACTTACAAATTTTGGCCAAATATTGAGAGGTTGTCAGCAAAGAGGTACATATTAAAGTAATGAACTTTAATTTGGCTATTAAGTGTTAAAAATTATTGGATATCAACTTTGAGCAAGGCTCTTAAAAACTGATGACACTGGGAAGTGGTTGTGGCTCAACCATTTGGGCTCCTGTTTACCATATGGGAGGCCCTGGGTTCGATTCCCATGGCCTCCTGATAAAGGTCAAGCCAGCCCAAATGGCATGATGAGTGGACGGTGAGCAGGCACAACAAAGGGACACAAGCAGATACATAAAATGCACAGGAAATTGACACAACAAGCACAAGCAGCAAGGGGGGATAAATAAATGAATAAAAATAAATCTTTAAAAAAAAAGAAAAACTGATAACACTGCCATTTGCTATTGGCTATGGAAAGTGCTAATTTCCCAGTAAATATTGGCCAAATGTACCAACAAATTTATAAGAGTGAGTATCTCTTGAACTAATAATTTTCATAATAATATTAATCAAAAAATGTGCAAAGCTTGGTGAAAAATGGTTGATCATGTAACTTGTTTGCTATCTCACAATACTTGCAAAAATGGCTAAATAAATTTTGGTATATTCACTTGAAATGAAATTTTGTAGTCATTAAAACAATAACATTAGTGTACACTTATTTATAGGAAATTATGTCCCTAAAATATTGTTAAGAATGGGAAGTTGCTTACAAAACATTGTTGAAAGCATGTGCCCTCTTGTAACCCAAACAGTTCAGGATGGAGGTAGACAGAAAGTTCTCTGGCTGGAGAACAAAAGGCAGAGTTCAAAGTTAGACCTCCATCCCATGAGATGAACTAAATACTGTGATCAGCAAGACAAATTCTCACTTTCCCCGCAGAATGCCTAAAATCAGAAATTCCTTAAACTTTGTCATTCAATTCCTGACACTCTAAGGCTAGTACAAGGAGAACAACCAATATCTGCCACAAAACTGAACAGTGGGTATGTGGAAAATAATTGTCATAATATATTCCACTCCATATTTTGGTTTGTAATAAGAAAAAGACCTAGAGGGAAGAAAACTTGAAATGGATCAGCTAGAAAGGACAAGGGTTGGGCAGGTAGAGGTAGTCACACAGATGAGTTAAAACAAGGATTCAATTCTCACCAAAATATGGGCAACCTTCCTATCACCTCCTTCCAATGCAAACTGACCTGCTGAAATGACAAGTGTTAACTCTAAAGGGAATTGTAAAGGACAGAGACATTCCATGCAACTCAGTGGGTATTACCTAACATGCATTTGAGGACATGGGCATGTTTATAAATTGAATTTTTGAGCTGAACACTCTATTATTTCTATCTGAAAATCATTAATAAAACAAACTACTTTTTAGTTTAGCAGGAAAATTATATTTAAGCATTGATATAGTTACCAAACATTAGACACATTTGCTACACAGTTAACATTGAGATTTCATGCCATTTCTTAGTATTTCCTAGAGAAGTTAGGAATAAGATAAAAGAGGTTATTAACAACTTTTGAAAGATTACCAACTTTTCTTTTTTGACTTAGAAGAAAGCAGTCCAGAATGCATCATGCCTAATAGGATTGAACTACTATTTCATGGCACATGTACTGTCTAGGGGGGTGGTGCACAGTGGCCCCTGGATTCTCCAGAAGGCACATTTCAACAATGCCCTTGTCACCACTTGATCCTCAGCCTGACCCTCTTAGCTTAACACTGACCACAGGTCAAGGGGTGAAGTGACTTTTGAAACAAGCAGGAGCAGGGAGTGGTGTCCTTCTGGTTTCACTCATTCTAATCTTCCAGGGAATGAACATAGTAATCAGGTTAAGGGTGTTACCACAAAACATGTTTGTTCCTTACCTCTGTCTTCAGGCAAATGGGGAGAAAAAGATAACATGAAAGAAGTAAACAGAAAAAGAAGAGAAAGACCACTCAAAATCCATCAGTTTACATTTCTCTCACATCTGTGCACAAGTGACATAATTGTCATGAGTAATACACACACACTCACATACACATGGACAGACACATGCAAGGACTTACCTATTACCTGTGGTTTGGCCTGACCATAAAAGATGACAGGAATATATCTGACTCATCAAACATAGTATAGAGGGGGAAAATTCCTCCCAGAACTAGATCCCCATCTCTATAGACACTTGGCTTGTGGAACCTTAAACAATCTTGATAAGTCATGCCACATAAATTGGATAAGGTCTGAACAATAGGAAGAAACAAGTGAGACAGAATAACATGGTAACATCCCTGGAATATAGAGCCAATGACCTGCATGTACGCTGAGCTGAGGAAAAGCTGGAGTTGAAGCTAGACTTCAGGTTGTGATTCAGATGGGAAAATTTCTCCCTTTGCATGGGTGCATGGTGCAGAAAATGTCCACAATTTCTGTGCCTCTTGACCCTGTGCCAGGGAAGTCTGCTAGACAAATGCACAGCTAGAAACATAAAGTAGGTATTTATAAAGGAGTCACAATTTTGACACTTCACCCCGAATTTCACTATGATCAGAGCAGCTCTGGCTTCCTCTGCTTTTCACAGCTTCATTCCAGTCCCACTCGGGAGCACTGGACATTCCTTGTGCCCTGGGACTCTGCACCTGTCACCCATGAAGCTAGTGAAAAACAATCAGGAAAAACATGTTTTTCCTCTGCCTTTGTGATTTCATCCTGTTCTTTGACCTGTAAACTTCAGAGACTACTCCATCCTGACATAGAGGGCTATGCAATCTTATGTCCGGAGTCAATGCCATCAAAGGCACTTGAGTGGTTGAGTCAGACTACTGTTCTGAGTGAGGCAGCAGTTTGAAAGTGACAGTGTTGGAATAAAAAATGTTTTATAGCAGAATTTCATGTGAAGCTTTAACCAGATTCAAAACATCATCATAAATCATTGATGATTCCCTGTGAAACCCACAGTCTTTTCATTACCAAGCCTTAACATCACTCATAGGTATGAAATAACCTCCAGAAAGAAAGCATACCATGATTTATAAAGCAATAGGCTATACCTAGAGAAGATTAGAAGGTAATTTTCTGGGCCAGCGGTATAGCCCAGTTGGTAGAGTGCCGGTTTACCACATGAGAGGCCCCGGGTTCAGTCCCTGGGCCTCCTCAAACAGGTGGGCCGCCTGGAGAAGGCAAGCCAACATGGGCAGGGCATGCCACAGCAGGCAGGGCATTCTGCCACAGGCAAAGGCAAGCCCCCGAGAGCAAGAGCAAGCCCCCATGAGCAGGCGGGCCACTGCGCCAGTGAGTTGACTTGGCAGGTCACCCCAGCAGGGGGAGACAAGCAGACACAGAGGAACGCAGAGAAAAATAAACACAGCAAGAACAAGCAAAAAGAGGAGGATGTACAATAAATAAAAATAAATCTTAAAAAAAAAGGAGATAATTTTCTTCCAATCAATTGGCCCATGAGCCCCACAGGCCTGAAGTTCCTTACTCTGTCCATTGATAATTCTGGCACCAAATCTGCATTGTTACATGGTTCAACATGTTACAACTTAAAAGAACTCTGCTTTTACTCCAGGATTATTTTTTCTATTGTTATACAGTGTTTTAACACTTTCCAGTGAAAAATGCTTCTAAAAAAGTATTTTTTAACCACTTTCTTCCTTCTTTTCTCTGCTCTCTTGTAAACACAATTAATTATGTTTTTGCCCCTGCACCTTTCACCCTAATAAAAAAATTCTTTTTTACATGGTGGTCAAATATATCTTGTTTTAGTTATCCTTGGCTGTGCAACAATCACTCCAAATATTACTGGTTATAGAAAAATTGTTTATTAACACATGAGTCTGGAGGTCAATGATATGATCTAGCTCAGTTGTGTAATTCATGCATGAATGTCTTTCTCATGCTGCTGCAGTCAACTGGTAGGTTACCTGGGGCTCTATTGTCTAGGATGGCATAACTTAGTAGTTGACTACTGATAGGCTAATAGCTTGGATGGTTCTGGCAGAATACCTTGAAATTGTTCACTTGGGAGCAACTTTCCAAGAGTACTAGAACAGATGCTGCAGTGTCCGTTAAGATCTTTGCTCAGATGGTGTACAATATGCCACATTTTATTGGTCAAACCAAGTCACAGAGCCATACCAGATTCAAGGGACTGGAAAAATTCCATCTCTTGATAGAAGGTTGCCCATTGTAATATACCACTTCACTATATGTGGCATCCTCTTCTTACTTGGCCATTTAGCTTGCTTTGACTCATTAAGGTACTCAACCCATCTACTTCTCCTCTAAAATGACTTTATGGATTAACAATTTACATATAATAAATTTCCCATAATATGTACCTTCTTATAAGTTTACACATGTGCATACGACCTTGAAACCATCATCAACATCAAAGTAATTTCTATATTAATCACCAAGAAATATTTCTGAATGGGCCTCTTTTACATTTCCTGTTCTTCCCAAAACCACAGTCAACCCCTGATCTATTTAATGATATTACAGGTTGCTTTGAATTTTCTAAGATTAAATAAGCATGGAAAAGTATCATATGTACCTCCTTTGTCTCTTTGTTTATCTCAGCATAAATATTTTGATATGTATCCATGCTGTCATGTGTATCAATAGTTGGTTTTCCAGTTTTATGAAGAGTAGTGCCACTATTCTTTCATAATCATACTCACTGATGGAGAGTGATTTATTTCCAAAATTTGGCTATTACAAATGAACTTAACATTCATTTACAAATTTATGTAATGGCATAAGTTTTCTTTTATAATAGCTTTATTGAGCTATGGTTTATGTGTCTTGCCATCAACCAACTAAAGAATTTCAATTTGTTTTATGTTTACTCATCTGTGCAATTATCACCACAATCAATTTTAGAAAAATTTCCAATGAAATAAGTTGTTAAAGGTGGAAAGGGTAAAGATAAGAATTTATATGGCTAAGACATTTCAAAGTGAGTCATGAAGTCATCCCAGTGGTTACACTTATGCACATCTCAGCTGGATCCCATTGAAATCCACAGTAAACATTGCCTCAAACAGCAGGACTCCTGAGGGCTCTGGAGACATCCAGATACTATAGGCAGGGCTGACAGCTCAGGAGTTTGATGACCTGCCAGTGGGCAGATCTTTGGAATTGAGGCTCCCCAGTATGACAAAGTTGGTCCTTACACATGGCTCTTCTGTCCCTTATATTTGAAGCTATAGTTAGGACTAGAGTTGAAAGGCTTATGTCTAAGAGAGTTAAATCTTAGGATAGTATTTTAAAGTTTATCCCATGCTGTAGCATGTACCAGTATTTCATTTGGCATGCAAAATTCTGTATGCGTCTTTAAGGTTTAGCTTCTTTATTATATTTAATTTCTCTTTTCCTTGTTGATCTCCTGTCTAGTTGTTCTAGCTAATGATGTGAGTGGTGTACTGAACTCTCTAACTATGATTGTAGAGATGTTTATTTCTCCCTTCAGTTTTGCCAGAATTTGCTTCATGTATTTTGGGGCACCCTAGTTAGGTGCATAGGTATTTATGACTGTTATATCTTCCTGGTGGTTTGTTTCATTTACAAATATGTAGTGGCCTTCTGTATCATGATTTTTTTGCATTTAAAATCTGTCTCTTCCATTTTTATTATAGCAAGCCCTACTTTTTTTTGGTTACTGTTTGTGTGAAGTATCTTTTTACAGTCTTTGACTTTCAGCCAGTTTATATCCTTGGGTCTAAGATGCGTTTCCTCTAGGGAGCATATTTATGGGTCATATTTTTAATACATGCTGTTAGCCCATATCTTTTTTTAAACCAATCAATTTTATTGGTACATATTAATAAAATATGTATATTATACAAAGTGTACAATCAATGGTATTTGGTATAATCACGTAGTTGTGCATTGACCACTTCAATAATTTTAAAGGCATTTTTGGTATTTCACTAATAATAACAATAAACAAAATCCAACAAACAATAAAATTCCTCATCTCTCAATCTCTCTATGTTTACCCTGTTGTACATAGCTGCTTTTCTGGCCATTCTTGCAAAAATATTTATTCATTTATTAAGCAGTTTCATTAAGATGTATGTCACGTACCATACAATCTAATCAAAGTATATTATCAATGGCTTTCAGTATAATCACAATGTTGTACATTCATTATCTCAAAAATGTTTTTTATAGAAACCTATGTTTATTTTCTGACACCCTTGTTTCCACTTCCTGTTGGAGCCTGAGGAAGAACAGCTCAGGACCACTTGGTGGTGGTTCCCACCCAATTTCATTATTCCAAAAAGAAAGACTCCACACCCCTTAGCATTCCTACCTCAAACCCACATAACCACTAAACTAATTTCATCTTTATCAATTGATTTATATTTATATTTTATATAAACATAATCAAAAAGTATGTAGTACTCTGTGTCTGGTGTCCTTCACTTAGTATTATATTTATTTTTCCCTGATATTAACATTTTGTAGTATAAACCTACATTTGTTCAGCTTCAAAGAAAAATGGTATTCTTTATGCAATTTCATGAATATTCATATGTCACAAAATATATTTATTTCACAATAGGGAAATCATAGAGTAGCTTCTCCTTTGTGTTGGCTTGTTTCATTCAACATAATGTCCTCTAGGTTCATCGATTTAGTCATATGCTTCATGACTTCATTTCTTTTTACCACTGCATAATATTCTATCATATGTATACACCACAACTTGTTTATCCATTCATCGGCTGATGGCACATGGGTTGTTTCCAACTTTTGGATATCGTGAATAATGCAGCTATGAACATCGGTGTGCAGATGTCTCTTCATGTCACTGCTCTCAATATTTCTCAGACTATATCTAGCAATATTCTTGCTGGGTGCCATGGCAAGTTGTAATGGTTTGACAGTTTTATCTAATTATGAATTCCAAAAATATAAAATGAATCATGCTTGTAAACTGATCTGTTCATCTGGGCATGATTGGTTTATGATTAGGGTGTTAACTGGGCCATGTCAGGTGGGCATTGAGTCCTGCCCCTCGGTGGGTGTGGTCTCAAGTATAAAGACAAGGCAGCAGATTTGAGAAGCAGATTTTTGAGAAGCAGTTCTGATGTTGGAGAGGAACGTGCCAGGAGAAGACAGGTGAGCCGTTTGCCTGATAGTCTACAGCTGGCTTTGTGGAGATGTGCTAAGCGGAGAAGGCCTCAATGGTCTACAGCTGAACTTGTGGAGGAAGCAGAGGAGCTATGCCCAGAGAGAAACACAGCCCCGGGAACAGAGGAACCCAGAAGCCTGAACCCTGGAGACATTGGGAGCTGTCTTGCTCCAACATGTGGACATTGGTGAGGGAAGAAACTTATGCTTTGTGGCCTGGTTAATGTAAGCTTCTACCCCAAATAAATACCCTTTATAAAGACCACCCAATTATTGGTATATACTGTGAAGCACCCCTTTGGTTGACTAATACACAAGTCTATACTCAATTTCCTTAGGAACAGCCAAACAGCCTTCCACACAGGTTGTCCCATTCTAAATTCCCACCAAAATGAAAAAGCATTCTTATCACTACACATCCTTTCCAACATTTACAATTTTCTGACATTTTAATAGCAGCCATTCTTATAGTTGTGATATGATATCTCATTGTGGTTTTTAGTTGAATTTCCCTAATAGCTAGTGATGTTGAACATTTTTCATGTGTTTCTTCACCATTTGTATCTCTTCTTTCAACAGTTGTCCTTTGCTCATTTTTTAACTGGATATTTTGTCTTTTTATTCTTGAGTAGTATGATCTACTTATATATCATTGATATTAAAACCTTATCAGATATGTGATTGCTAAATATTTTCTCCCATTGAGTCAGTTGCCTTTTCACCATCTTGACAAAATCTTTTGAAGCACAGAAGTGTTGAATTTTGAGGAGGTCCCATTTATCTATTTTTTTTCTATTGTTGCATCTGCTTGGAGTTTAAGGTTTAAGAACTACTGCATCACACAAGATCTTTTTTTTTATTATCAGTATATCTATATATCTTTTTAAGATACATTGATTACACAAATGTTACACAGAGACTCAAGGAGTACCCATATGCCTCCCCCCTCACCCCTCCCACAACCCCCCCCATGCATCCTTCAGTGTGGTATAACGACTTTGATAGATATACACATTTTGGGGCTTTGCCATCAAGCATATATCACAGTTCAGGTTGTAGATGACCCTCTCTCCCATACAGTTCCGAATGATACATGATGATTCAAAATGGCTTACATCCTCCGTTGCAGCATCACCCACGACAAGCCCCAGGTCCCAAAAAAAAAA